>CM069863.1:37857756-38077756 GCA_036172795.1 Pelodytes ibericus
GTTGGTACACGACAACGCATAGGCCCACTTGCTGTATCGTGGGATACTGTATGTTACACCCTCATCACTGTGTCTGTCAGGAGCAGAATGGAAAATACTATAAAAGGACACTATCGAAGTATTGTATTGCCTAAAAGCTAAAATATACATGCCCTACTGGATTTGTTCTGACTTATATCTGATATGTGATTCATCAAAGCATCAATATAACTCTGTATTATGTTATATTTTATTTTATTTTATTATTGACGAAACCAATAAAACAAATAAAAAAAAAAAATCCACACACACACCAACCCACTTCACATATACACACATACCAACCCACTTCCCATACACACACACACACTTCACATATACACCCCCCAACCCACTTCACACACTTTACAGAGGTAACATTCACATAATTATCATTACATGCTATATTCTTCTACATTTTTTTTATTATTCTTATAGGTTTTCACTATGTAATTTTGATATTACACTTATGTATTTTTTACACTATTATAACACTGGAACCATATAAGATTTTGCTTAAATAATTGCATTTAATATTATGGTCTTACAAACTAACGAGATGTGTTTTTTTAATTTATATATTGTATTTGTATTTTCAATAATGTTTTCAATGGGATCCTATTTGTCCAAAGAGAAATACACATAATTGGATTCTATCAGTATAGTGACCAAGATCTAACTATTTAAAATTGAAGGATTAAATATATTAATGTACATTTGTCACATTCATTTTTATTGATTGATAGTATCACATGTTTGTATATAAAAAGTTTTGATGAAACTTTTTGTCTCTTGCCTGTGTCATTATTTGGATTTATGAAAATACACTTTATCACTGATTATGCAGAAGTGGTGTGCCTTCTCTGTCATTTTATATCTTACTCCTTTATATCTTACTTTTTTCCGTCTGAAGAACAAAAATCTATGGAAATGTTCAACCACTCCCGACCTATCCCCTTGCCACCAGTGAGTTTCCTCAAGCATACAAACACCTTTTATTAGGGGTATTTAGTAGACATGTGCAAAACGAAAATTTTCGTTTAGTTTTCGTTCATTCAGACGAAAATTATATTTATTAAGTCTAAAATGAATTTCGTTAATTAGTACATTCGTTTCGGACGAAATTCGTTCATTATTTTCGTTTCGTTACATTCGTTTGAACGAATCAATTGACTTAAACCGAAAATCTATAATCCTATTGCTATTCTATAAACCGAACGTTCGGTTTATAGAATAGCAATAGGATTACATGTATTCCATAAACCGAAAGCCTATAAACCGAACGTTCGGTTTATAGACTTTCGTTATTTGGAATGAATGTAATAGTACTATTGGCTTTCTCTACACAGAAAACGAATGCACATGTCTAGTATTTAGTTCCTGTGAATTAACAGACATATATTTCTCTATCCTCTCAACGGAAAACCCTTTCCCTAAAACAGACATTCTGTAAATAATAACTAACATTTGATGTTAAATCTAAACTCCCCGAATCCCTATTGTTTGGACAGATCTCTGAGTTACCCCCTCTAATGGGGAGCGTGCTCACTTATATTTCCTGTGTAATATAAACCCAATTTTATACTTATAACATGTGTTTTATAAAATAGTGTTTCAGGGCCGATCCTGGGCGGGTGCGCAGACTGAGAAATATTGGGGCGCCTAGACTGGAGCTGCCATGCACTAGATCATGCTGAGTGCGGGACGCCGGGGGCCTTCTTCCCTCATCATGATCCTCCTCTGTTGAAACGGAGAAGGACATAAGTAAGGGGAGCTGAAAATGCTGCTAAACACGGAGGTGCGCCCTGTATGTTATTGGCTGCGGTAACCGCACCTCTGTGGCATAAGCTCTGCCCCCTCACACTGTCAGAGCGCCTGGATGTCAGCTGACTTCCTGCTGGCGCTCAGAAGGAGATAAATGCTGCAGGGGTTGGAAACCCACACCATCTGAACATCCCCCTCCCTGCAGCTGAAAGGTAAATGAGCAGGGAGGGGGACAAACATTATAGCAAACTTTTTTATGGTTATAAAAAGGCCATACATCCGTCTGTATAAGGGTATGTGTGTTATGAGTGTATGTGTATGTATAAGGGTGTCTGTGTGTGTAATGGTGTCTATGTGTGTTTATAAGGCTGTGTCTGTGTGGATATAATTGTGTGTGTAAGAGTGTCTGTGTGTGTGTATAAGGGTATGTGTGGGTAAGGGTGTCTGTGTGTCTGTAATGGTGTCTATGTGTGTGTATAAGGCTGTGTCTGTGTGGACGTAATTATGTGTGTGTGTGTATAAGGGTATCTATCTGTGTGTGTATGGCTGTCTGGGTATATGTGTGTAAGGGTGTCTGTGTATAAGGGTATCTGTGTGTGTATGGCTGTCTGGGTATATGTGTGTAAGGGTGTCTGTGTATAAGGGTATCTGTGTGTGTGTAAGGCTGCTTTGGTATATGTGTGTCTGTAATGGTGTCTATGTGTGTGTATAAGGCTGTGTCTGTGTGGATGTAATTGTGTGTGTGTTTAAGGGTATCTGTGTGTAAGGGTGTCTGTGTATAAGCGTATCTGTGTGTGTAAGGGTGTCTGTGTATAAGGGTATCTGTGTGTATGGCTGTCTGGGTATATGTGTGTAAGGGTGTCTGTGTATAAGGGTATCTGTGTGTGTGTAAGGCTGCTTTGGTATATGTGTGTCTGTAATGGTGTCTATGTGTGTGTATAAGGCTGTGTCTGTGTGGATGTAATTGTGTGTGTGTGTATAAGGGTATCTGTGTGTAAGGCTGTCTGGGTATATGTGTGTAAGGGTGTCTGTATATAAGTGTATCTGTGTGTGTAAGGGTGTCTGCGTATAAGGGTATCTGTGTGTAAGGCTGTCTGGGTATCTGTGTGTAAGGGTGTCTGAGTATAAGCATATCTCTGTGTGTAAGGGTGTCTGGGTATATGTGTGTGAGGGTGTCTGTGTATAAGGGGTTTCTGTGTGTGTAAGGCTGCCTGTGTATAAAGGTATGTGTGTGTGTAAGGCTGTCTGGGTATATGTGTGTATAAGGGTATCTGTGTGTAAAAGGCTGTCTGGGTATATGTGTGTGTAAGGCTGTCTGGGTATATGTGTGTATAAGGGTATCTGTGTGTGTAAGGCTGTCTGGGTATATGTGTGTGTAAGGCTGTCTGGGTATATGTGTGAGTAAGGCTGTCTGTGTATATGTGTGTATAAGGGTATCTGTGTGTATAAGGCTGTCTGGGTGTGTGTTTGTAAGGCTGTCTGGGTATATGTGTGTATAAGGGTATCTGTGTGTAAGGCTGTCTGGGTGTGTGTTTGTAAGGGTACCTGGGTGTTTGTTTGTAAGGGTGTCTGTTTGTATAAGGCTGTCTGTGTGTGTGTAGGGGTGTCTGTGGATGTAATTGTGTGTGTGTGTGTGTGTGTGTGTGTGTGTGTATAAGGGTATCTGTGTGTGTAAGGCTGTCTGGGTGTGTGTGTGTAAGGGTGTCTGTGTGTGATGACACGTTTATTTGTCAGAAAATCATGTCAATGACAGTTACAAATGGGCAAGTGGTATTATGAGACTATTGGTCAATCTTTTTCTCAAAGTCTGGTAAATGGTGTATGCAACCTACACAATCTTGCATGCTTCATAGTTTTTAAATCATGGGAATTTGCTCACATATAAGTGTCTGTGTGTGTAAGTGTGTATAAGTGTGTCAGCATGTGTAAGAGTGTTAAGTGTGTCTGTGAGTATGAGTGAGACGTTTGTGTATGTGTCGGTGAAAAAAGAGTTTTTTACATATATTAAAAAGTTTGTATATAGATAGATAAATGCATATATCTGTCTATATATGTGTATTTGCAGTGGCGTAACTACTGTGGCCGCACTCACCCTTGTCGGCTCTCCTCTCCCCAGAGCCAGCCCATACAATGCATTTCCTTTTTACTGCCTTGAGTGCTGGGTGTCACGTGACAACCCGGCGTTTAAAGTGAAACCGTCATGGGACAGAGAGTCCAGCTTAACATAAGCTGGCAGAGATCTATGTGGATCATACAGTAAAACATTTGATTGCTCCACTGGCAAAATACTGGTAAGCATAAGGATCTGCCCTGTTACAGGTGAGCTGCATGTTGATATTCCCCTATTTATATGTGTGTACCTGTGAGTGAGCCAATGTCTGGGAATGACTGTATATATATGTGAGTGTGTGTTTGGGAATGACTGTATATATATGTGAGTGTGTGTCTGGGAATGACTGCATATATATGTGTGTGTGTGTCTGGGAGTAACTGTGTATATGTGAGTGTGTGTCTGGGAGTAACTGTGTATATGTGAGTGTGTGTCTGGGAGTGACTGTGTATATGTGTATATGTCAGTGTGTGTCTGTGTATATGTGTATATGTCAGTGTGTGTCTGGGAGTGACTGTGTATATGTCAGTGTGTGTCTGGGAGTGACTGTGTATTTGTGAGTGTGTGTCTGGGAGTAACTGTGTATATGTGTGTGTCTGGGAGTGACTGTCTATATGTCAGTGTTTGTCTGTGACTGTGTATATGTCAGTGTGTGTCTGGGAGTGACTGTGTATATGTGTATATGTCAGTGTGTGTGTCTGTGACTGTGTATATGTCAGTGTGTGTCTGGGAGTGACTGTGTATATGTCAGTGTGTGTCTGGGAGTGACTGTGTATTTGTGAGTGTGTGTCTGGGAGTAACTGTGTATATGTGTGTGTCTGGGAGTGACTGTGTATATGTCAGTGTGTGTCTGGGAGTGACTGTGTATATGTCAGTGTGTGTCTGGGAGTGACTGTGTATATGTCAGTGTGTGTCTGGGAATGACTGTGTATATGTCAGTGTGTGTCTGGGAATGACTGTGTATATGTCAGTGTGTGTCTGGGAATGACTGTGTATATGTCAGTGTGTGTCTGGGAGTGACTGTGTATATGTGTATTTGTCAGTGTGTGTGTCTGTGACTGTGTATATGTCAGTGTGTGTCTGGGAGTGACTGTGTATATGTCAGTGTGTGTCTGGGAGTGACTGTGTATATGTCAGTGTGTGTCTGGGAGTGACTGTGTATTTGTGAGTGTGTGTCTGGGAGTAACTGTGTATATGTGTGTGTCTGGGAGTGACTGTGTATATGTCAGTGTGTGTCTGGGAGTGACTGTGTATATGTCAGTGTGTGTCTGGGAGTGACTGTGTATATGTCAGTGTGTGTCTGGGAATGACTGTGTATATGTCAGTGTGTGTCTGGGAATGACTGTGTATATGTCAGTGTGTGTCTGGGAGTGACTGTGTATATGTCAGTGTGTGTCTGGGAGTGACTGTGTATATGTCAGTGTGTGTCTGGGAGTGACTGTGTATATGTCAGTGTGTGTCTGGGAGTGACTGTGTATATGTCAGTGTGTGTCTGAGAATGACTGTGTATATGTCAGTGTGTGTCTGGGAATGACTGTGTATATGTCGGTGTGTGTCTGGAAGTGTCATTTATAAAATGATTTAACAGATTATAGAATAATGTTGCATATATGAGAGAACATGTGTTTAATCAATTGAATGTGCTAATCTAATGTGAAAATAAATATTATATGAGATGATGGCATTGTTTTAATTTTCACACTTGATTAGCACATTCAGTATGAATAATAGTGATTAAATATTTTCTCCATTACTAATCACACTGGGTTTCTTCTTTTCAAATAATTTTTAATACAATTTTGGTATTTTAATTTATATTTCATGAAAACATGTGTAAAGGGGAGGGGTTAGTAATATAACCACGCCCACCTCAGGGGCACCCAAACAAATCCTGTACCCAGGCGCTCATGACCCTAGGATCGGCCCTGTAGTGTTTTCCTTTTTTAAGGGAATGACTGTGTATATGTCAGTGTGTGTCTGGGAATGACTGTGTATATGTCAGTGTGTGTCTGGGAGTGACTGTGTATATGTCAGTGTGTGTCTGGGAGTGACTGTGTATATGTCAGTGTGTGTCTGGGAGTGACTGTGTATATGTCAGTGTGTGTCTGAGAATGACTGTGTATATGTCAGTGTGTGTCTGGGAATGACTGTGTATATGTCAGTGTGTGTCTGGGAATGACTGTGTATATGTCGGTGTGTGTCTGGAAGTGTCATTTATAAAATGATTTAACAGATTATAGAATAATGTTGCATATATGAGAGAACATGTGTTTAATCAATTGAATGTGCTAATCTAATGTGAAAATAAATATTATATGAGATGATGGCATTGTTTTAATTTTCACACTTGATTAGCACATTCAGTATGAATAATAGTGATTAAATATTTTCTCCATTACTAATCACACTGGGTTTCTTCTTTTCAAATAATTTTTAATACAATTTTGGTATTTTAATTTATATTTCATGAAAACATGTGTAAAGGGGAGGGGTTAGTAATATAACCACGCCCACCTCAGGGGCACCCAAACAAATCCTGTACCCAGGCGCTCATGACCCTAGGATCGGCCCTGTAGTGTTTTCCTTTTTTAAGGGAATGACTGTGTATATGTCAGTGTGTGTCTGGGAATGACTGTGTATATGTCAGTGTGTGTCTGGGAGTGACTGTGTATATGTCAGTGTGTGTCTGGGAGTGACTGTGTATATGTCAGTGTGTGTCTGGGAGTGACTGTGTATATGTCAGTGTGTGTCTGAGAATGACTGTGTATATGTCAGTGTGTGTCTGGGAATGACTGTGTATATGTCAGTGTGTGTCTGGGAATGACTGTGTATATGTCGGTGTGTGTCTGGAAGTGTCATTTATAAAATGATTTAACAGATTATAGAATAATGTTGCATATATGAGAGAACATGTGTTTAATCAATTGAATGTGCTAATCAAATGTGAAAATAAATATTATATGAGATGATGGCATTGTTTTAATTTTCACACTTGATTAGCACATTCAGTATGAATAATAGTGATTAAATATTTTCTCCATTACTAATCACACTGGGTTTCTTCTTTTCTTTTTTTCAAATAATTTTTAATACAATTTTGGTATTTTAATTTATATTTCATGAAAACATGTGTAAAGGGGAGGGGTTAGTAATATAACCACGCCCACCTCAGGGGCACCCAAACAAATCCTGTACCCAGGCGCTCATGACCCTAGGATCGGCCCTGTAGTGTTTTCCTTTTTTCTTCAAAATTATACCTAGAGCTATACATATATGAATTATATATTTTGTTTTTGGACTTTTACCATTTTCATCAACAATACTTATGTGTTTAACCCCAACAATGCCACTACATGCATGGTATGACAATGCTCAAACATATATGGGCTGCCTTTAAACTAACGCGATTGCAGCATTTTCACTAGTGAATGCTATCCAGGAAAACAAAAATGGCCGCCAGGACTGCCCATGGGCTGTCTTAAAGTGACAGGCCAATGACAATTGGCACTGATCTGTCAGTCACGCTCCCTCACCCTATGCAAATCTGGTGAGGGGTGTTTCAAGCTGCCTCTGATGGAGGCGAGTATGAAACACCCAGAAAAGGGTCTGTCTTAGCCTGCAATAGCTGAGACAGGCTGTAACAATCCGTTGGGATTGGATGAGGTGATTTTTTTTGCCTGAATGTCTAGTGCCCAAAATGCCTCCTTCAAATGTTACTGCATATTAAAGTACTTTCAAATGCATACTTTACATTTTGCATTACTTAAAAAATGAAGATGTTACATTTTCACTACATCTGTTTCCAGCTTCTTAGGGACTTTTTTTTTTCTGCCAATAAGAATTGGAATGTGATTTCCTGTTTAGTGATGTCATCAGAAAATGTATTGCATTAGAGGTCTTAGTGTCTACAAGAGCATTAAAAGTTCTTGCCCTGTCACTTCATAATGTCATCAAAGCATTCCGGTCCCATATAAATGTCAGCTGGCTAAGAATGATAGGTAGTGCAGTCCCCAATAAATGCCAGCTGGCTGAGAATGATAGGCAGTGCAGACCCCATAAATGCCAGCTGGCTGAGAATGATAGCGTCCCACACTGGGCAGGGGTCCCTTACCTCCTGCAACTCTGTCCTTGTCTCCGGCCGCCTGATGGGAGCGGCACCAGTGCATGGTAGGCCGCATCCCTGGCCTCCAGTACTACGCGCACCATGTCTGGCAGACACCCCTGTTGTGCAGGTGGGAGTGGCCTGGTGCTTGATGGTCGTCTGTCAATGGCGGAAGCGGCGGGGGCAGGGACAGAGGCTGGCACTCACTTCAGTGAGTGTCAGGCTTCTCTGTGGGCTTGCACTCTTGTTTATGCTCCTTTGCTGCCTGCACTGACTGTGGACTGCCTAACGTGGACTATCTCTCTGCTGCTCCCATTTGGCCCCAGGACTACCTCCCTGCCATATACTCCCAGCCTCAGCCCGACAGATATGTAATACAGTCCCCAACATAAATGCTGTCTTAGATTGATGCGCAATGCACCCCCCCATAAATTCCAGCTGGCTTAGAATGATGGGCAATACAGTCCCCCTTAAATTCCAGCTAGCTTAGAATGATAGTCAATGTAGTCCCCCATAAATGCCCGTTGGCTGAGAATTATAGGTTATACAGTCCCCCCATAAATTCCAGCTAACTGAGATTGAAAGTCAATTAAGTCTCCCACATAAATGAAGCTGGCTTAGAATGATAGGTAATGCAATCCCCCCATAAATGCCAGCTGGCTTAGAATGGTATGCAATGCAGTCCCCCATAAATGTCAGCTGGATGAGAATGATAGCCAATGCAGTACCCCCATAAATGCCAGCTTGCTGAGAAAGATAGGCAATGTAGTCATGTCATCAAAGCATTCCAGCCACCCCCTCATATACATGTCAGGTGGCTGAGAATGATAGGCAATTCAGTCCCCTCATAAATGCCAGCTGGCTGAGAATGATAGGCAGTGCAGTCCCCCATATACATACAAGGTGGCTGGGAATGCTAGGCAATGCAGTTACCCTTAAATCCCAGTTGGCTGAGAATGCTAGGCAATGCAGTTCCCCCACTTACATGGAAGCTGGCTAAGAATGATAGGCAATGCAGTCCCCCATATACATGCCAACTGTCTGAGAATAATAGGCAATGCAGTCCACTATATAAGTACCACACTCACATCACACACTCCACTCACATGACATCACTCACTCCACTCACATGACGTCACCACACACACACACATCACACACACTCTCACACAAGTTTTTTTTATTTTATTTTTTCAACTTCCTGCTGCTGAAGTCTCCTCCACTGCTATCTGCTGGTAAAGTCTCCGCCTCCTCAGAGGGGAGGACATGGAGGAGAGTCAATTGTAGAGGATGGGAGGGCTCCCTAATAATTATTAGTGTTGATCGAACCCAAACCGCACTGTTCGGGTTCGTACCAAACTTTACGTTTTTTGGACCCCGGACCCGAACACGGACATTTCACTGTATGTCCGTGTTGGAGTTCGGGGTTCGGCGATTACATTGTATGTAATGCTATTGGCATTCTATAAACCGAAAAATTCTTATGAATGGGGACTCTATTTCGGTTTATAGAAAGCCAATAGTATTACATGTATTCCATAAGCCGAAAGTCTATAAACCGAACCACTTTCGGTTTATAGAATAGCAATAGCATATGAATGAATTCGTATGAATGGGGACACTCACCCACATTTTACTTCATTTTGCAGCCCTCTAGCCCTTTCCAGGACTTTTTTTAGAGGCATTTTAGTGCCCAAAAGTTCGGGTCCCCATTGACTTGGGTTTGGGGTCAAGTTCGGGGTCAAGTTCAAACCCAGACTTTTTTCTGAAGTTCGGCCAAACCCGCCGAACCCACCGAATCCGAACATCCAGGTGTCCGCTCAACTCTAGTAATTAGACTTAAGAAGAAATTAGAAGAAGAGCTTCTCTAGCCCTATATACCACCAATGTTTAAAAAAAGTTTATATTAGCAAACCTGCTCACAGTAACATCAGAGAAGCACTTCTGTGTCAGGAGACACATCCAGCGCTTCTCCAGCCCACTATCCAACCAACAAATACATTATACAGCTATAGCATTGCTTCTCCGGTAGTCTAATTATGTATGCACGGCCCATGTGTCCTCCTACTGATTGGATGGCACAGGGAGGGGGCATGCATACATAATTAGACTGACATCGGCTATCGGCAGAGCTGCAGGCGCCAGGGATGCTGGTTTGTCGCGCAGTGAATAATGAGAGGACAGAACTCTGCATGAAAACTCAGATGCGTCCGCACCTCCAAAAATCTAGAGGGCTTACCCAGGTAGGAATTAATTGAAATTTCACAAGAACAGAAGGGAAAAAATAAAACAAATAGTGACAGTCTAGTTCACCCTTTGGTGCCTACAAGTTGCAACAAAGTCAAACTGGTGACTAGACTGTCCCTTTAACAGTTAGGCAGACCAGGATCAACCATTATTTTTTTGCATATATTAATGGGATCACTGTGAAAATCAATCACATTGACCACATGCAATAAATGCAAAAAAGACAGTAAATGTTGTAAATCCTGTATGGACACTGATAGTCAAAATCTTTCCTCCCTCTCACTGGCACATTTGTTTCTTCCGTCAGAGAGAGGAGAGAATTATATTGTGTTCCAGAAAAAAATGAAATTAAAAACACTTTCCCTCCCCGCCATTTTTACACTCTTTATTACATTTTATACATTAAAAAATTATTAAGTCTAAAACAAATAATCACAAAAGAAAGTCCTATCTGCCCTTTAAAAAACAATACATTATATGTGGAATGCACACATAACTAAAGTAGCAAAAAGCTACTGTCCAGAATGAACATCAAAACAGACAAAACCATTGTCCTGAGGGGGTTAATAAATGAATTCACGTGTTTAACCCCTTGGCCATAAATGACGTGCCAGGCACATCACGGAAAAACAAGCACTTTGTGACAATTGACGTGCCTGGCACGTCATGCACTAAATACAGCAAAGAAAGCCATTCGAGAGTCGCTGTCTTTGTTCTTTCTGTGTTACATAGTAGTTTAGGTTGAAAAAAGACTTGCGTCCATCAAGTTCAAACCTTTTCCTATCCAGTGTTTACCACTGTTGATCCAAAAGAAGGAAAATAAAAAACCCTTTCAGCAATTTTGAATTCTGTGTTCAGTGGGGGGGGGGGAATCCTTGACTCCAAATCAGATTTCTTTCTTGGATCAACAAGCCCTATTAAAGCCTATACTAACATGCATAGCCCTCTATGCTCTGGCTCATTAAAAAAAAGTATCCAGGCCACTCTTAACCCTTCAGTGACAGAGTTTTATGTTGCATTTGATGTGCCTTGAAGACCAGAATTCCATTATTTTTGTCATACGTTTGCATAACTGTGGTTTCTTTCTTCGTGTTCTGTACGCCCACACAAATTATATGGGGCTTAGATGGGGCTTTCTTTTGATACTATTATTTTCATCATATTATATAATTTAATATTAAAAAAACATATAAAATATGATGAAAATATGTAAAAAAAAACTTTTTCTAACTTTGACCTGATTTTTTTTTTACACAAAAGTAACTTTTAAAAAAAAAAATCCTACTATGTCGCAGTGCATGAATAGCGCAATGAGGTATGCCATCCTCGCCTCAGATTCTGACCTTGGTCAGTTTACAGATACATCATCTAGTGATGTGTATTATTAAGAAGCCCTCCATTCGCTCACACTGGAGCACAAGCCCCATCTGCAGTATCCCCATTTATGCCCAGTCTATGGCTAGGCAGCGGTATGACATGATTCTTAATTTCATGCATTTTAGTGATAATAGTCTGTGTCCCCCTAGGGAGCACCCCCAGTTTGACCGGCCCCCTGATTACCCACCTCTCTGCCAAGTTTTCAGAGGCTTATACACCTAGAATGAATATCTGCGTGGATGAATCTCTGATGAATTTAAGGGAAAGTTGAGGTTCAACCAGTGTATTCCTTGCAAGTGCTCCAGGTATGGAGTGAATGTGTATAAGCTCTGCGAGAGCAAAGGGGGTACACTCAGGCATTCCGGTTATATGAGGAATAAGATAGCCTTCTTGATCGTCCAGAACATCTGGGAGCCAGTGCCAAGATTGTGTGGGATCTGATGCTCATGCTTATGAAGAAAGGGCACTATTTGTATGTGGAAAATTTCTACTCAAGTGTGCCTTTGTTCAAGCTACTGTCCTGTCTTGATACAGTGGCTTGTGGTACTATCCGTTATAACCACAAAGGGTTCCCACAACATCTGGCACGTACTTGGCTACAAAGGGGGAGACATCAGCTCTGCGCCAAGATGAGTTATTGGCATTCATGTGCATAGTTGCCAACATTTGGAAAAAAAATTCGAGGGACACTTTGCAGCTCAGCTTCCAATTACTTTCTTTCAGATTGAACACACCTACTGTCCAAAGCTCTGCCCACTCCACATAATTAGCATAATGTAACTTCACCTACTAGTCACAGTGTAGATTATATCTCCAAGTTCCCACCAACATTACCATGCATCCTTGGTATACAACAGATACATTCACAGGACCACATCTACATCAGGCATATGGATATTATCACCTTTACATGAAATATAGTTAGACTTGGTGCAGATATGCTTCAGTCAGAGAGCTGTGTGTACACCATAAAACATACATTAGTATGAACCTACCACTTCTGCTGGAAGGCCATTCAATGTATCCACTACCCTCTCAGAAAGTAATACTTCCATTAATCCCTGGCTTCAGCTTATATCAAAGATAGCCTTATGCCTATAACATTAATGCTTTAACTCCTTTATATTACTATATTAACCTCTACCTGTTCTACTGGAAGACTATTCCATGCACCACCCTCTCAGCAAACAAAATATTACGTTTCTGACCACAAAAGAAACTGTAAAAAATTAAATATTTCCAGACTTTTCAAAAGCTCAAGGTGGACCCAAAATAGGTGGACTATTCCATGCATCCACTACCCTCTCAGTAAAGTAATACTAAGTGTATGACCTCCACTGTATTAGGTCAAAGGAGTAAAGGAGCGCAAGTATCAATTAACAAAAATACAAATTTGTGTGAAGATAAAAAATGATGTGCAACTTCGTGCAAAAAAAACAACAACAAAACATGCAAGTGATCAAACAGATATATACTTATACTTAGATTTATATGTTTATATATTTTTTCTTATTTTTTCACTGTTGATTGGAGATTTCAAATTGATGTATATCTCTCAAAGAAAGAAAAAAATAAAAGATAATAGTGCTTTCTGTCAGACAAGGTGATGTATTGAGTTGAAAAATATGGACAGTACTCACGAATTTAAGAGCAGTATACTGCTCTCTTTTTAGGCAAATAAGGAGATCCCTGGCAGTATGTTGGGAATAATGATGTCAGCTGCTTTGCATGAGGGCTCTCCCGATGTTTAGTATCCAATCACATATATAAAAAGGAAAATGCCACCATAGTAAAGTATTGTGCAAACAAAATACTTTAATTAAGGAATAAAAATGAAGGCTTACTTAAAAGTCTGTGAGTACAATTACGTAACTCACAGAAGTGCTTGGTTGAAAAACACAGAACTCTGCCTGCAGCAGGTGGTGATCATGCAGCAGGAACAGAAAGCACCAGGGATTTGAAGCAACCGCCGGATAAATCAGCTGTTTTCACAGATCTTCACAGCAGCTGAAATGTACAATGTCACGGAGAGGAGGGGGCGTGTCACAGACACTGGTGATGTGTGGTGAAGTGCGAGGATACGCTATGTTCCATGTATTTATTCCGTATATTGTTCATGTGTTCCCCTATTCTTTTGTGTAGGGGACGAGTGGTTCTGCCTACATACTGCATGCCACAGGGGCAGGTTAATACGTAAATGACATTATTCGATTTACATGTTATTAATGATTTAATTTCGTATTCTTTTTGGCTATGATGGGAACTGAATTTTGAGATCTTATTGCCCCTCATAACTCGACTAGAGGTACATGCCTTGCATGTTTTACAGCTGTAGAAACCATCAGAGATTCCAAATAACGATTTTCTTTTTTATTTTCTTTCAGGTAGCTTTTACTGAGTACAGAACCGATATTCGGGGCACCCCTATAGGTGATGCTTGGTTTCTCAGTTAGAATATTCTTGAGTATTGGGTCTTTCAGCAAAAGCTGCCAATGTTTATGGAGGCTTTTCTGGAGGTATCTATAATCCTGACTATAATCAGTTAGCAGTGTTATTATTTCTGCTCCTATGGTTTTATTTACTTGTGTCTGGTTATTTGGTTTATTTCTAACCTATAACAAAGATTTTTGAATGAGATCTTCAGGGTACTCTTTGTCCCGAAAGTCTGTACATAACTTCATTGTTTGTTCTAGGAAATGGCCTCATCTGTACAATTTCTTTTCAATCTAGAAAACTGATTTTTTGGAATATTGGTGAGCCATGGAGAGAAATGGCCACTATCAAACCTGATGTAGCTGTTGACATCCACATTCTTAAAGTGTGTCTTTGTTTTTAAGATGTTGTTTTCAATATAAATGTCTAAATCGAGAAATGTAGCTTTTTGTTTATTAAATTCCCAAGTGAGTTTGATATTCCAATCATTTGAATTTAAATAATTAAAGAAGGTGGTTAGTGACTCTTCACTCCCCTTCCAAATAAAGAAAATATGATCAATATAACGTTGGTAGGACACCAGGTTTGCAGCCCAATCACACATCCCATAAACATGACACTCCTCCCAGAATGACATGTAAAGGTTTGCGTAACTGGGGGCAAACCTGCTGCCCATGGCTGTCCCCTGTAACTGCAGAAAAAAGGACTCCTGGTACCAGAAAAAGTTATTAGTCAGGATCCATCTTATGCCCTCCAATATAAACATCTTTTGGTTCTCCGGGAATTTGGTTTCCTTTTCCAAAAAGTGCTTAACTGCCTCACATCCTCTTTCATGTTTGATGCACGTGTATAAAGATGTCACGTCACATGTTACCAAAATATATTCGCTGTGCCATGAGATGTTTTTTAGTGTATTAAGCAGACTAATACTGTCTTTCAGATATGCTTTAGTTTTAGTGACTAGTGGCTGCAGTTGTCTATCTATATACTGGGATAGATTCGATGAAATGGAGTAGATCCCTGATATTATCGGTCTGCCCGGTGGGTTTTCCTTATCTTTATGGATTTTGGGGAGTATGTAAAATGTGGGTATTCTGGGGTGCATGACAGTCAAAAACTGATACTCGCTCTTAGAGAGAATGCCGGATGTGTACCCTTGATCTAAAAGTAAAGTTAAACTTTTTTTCATTTCTGGAGTGGGATTGTTTTTAAGTTGTTTGTAAACTGAAGTGTCATATATGTTTATTGCATTCGGCCAGGTATTTAGGAGTATCTAGAATCACAATACCCCCTTATCCGCGGGTTTTATAACTATACTTTTATCAGTATTTAAATCTCTTAATGCTGTTTATTCTTTTATAGTTAAATTAGGAGTTCTATAACGTGTTTTTGCTTTATATTTATCCAGATCTTCCAGGACTAGTTTTTCAAAAATTTCTATAGCCCCAGATCTTAAATGATTGGGGTAAAAAGATGATTTGTTTCTTAATGTGGTATGTATATATTCAGACTGATTGTGCACTGTATTGGAGGACATAGGGGAGTTTGCAAAGAATTTTTTAAGGCAGAGGCTTCTAGAAAATTTTTGGATGTCTACATAAACGTCGAATTTGTTCATATTTCTATTAGGAGTAAATTTTAAACCTTTATTAAACAAGGATATCTCATCAGTTGTTAAAACTCTCTCACCATGCTAGGACACTTTAATGCAACACTTGCACTTTCTTTTATAAATCAAGATATTTTGATAGATATTAGACTGCTTTTGAACAATATTATGTAAACCCATGATGCTGCGATGTTTTCCAATGAAACTGTGCTGTTTTATAAATATAATGTGCTGTTTTTATTTTGTTTTCATTTCGTTTTTGAATTTCTGGATGTCATGCCGTTTTTATATATATGGAGAGATGAAAACCCTGCTAATTTAACTAACTGACTTTTAAGTAAGCCTTCATTTTTATTCCTTAATTAAAGTATTTTGTTTGCACAATACTTTACTATGGTGGCATTTTCCTTTTTATATATGTGATTGGATACTAAACATCGGGAGAGCCCTCATGCAAAGCAGCTGACATCATTATTCCCAACATACTGCCAGGGATCTCCTTATTTGCCTAAAAAGAGAGCAGTATACTGCTCTTAAATTCGTGAGTACTGTCCATATTTTTCAACTCAATACATCACCTTGTCTGACAGAAAGCACTATTATCTTTTATTTTTTTCTTTCTTTGAGAGATATACATCAATTTGAAATCTCCAATCAACAGTGAAAAAATAAGAAAAAATATATAAACATATAAATCTAAGTATAAGTATATATCTGTTTGGTCACTTGCATGTTTTATTGGTTTTTTTTTTGCACGAAGTTGCACATAATTTTTTATCTTCACATAATTTGTATTTTTGTTAATTGATACTTGCGCTCCTTTACTCCTTTGACCTTTTATTAATTAGTAAAGAATAGAGGTGTTTTCTTTACATTTAAGTGAGCAGCACATTTATAGTAACCTTTTTTGATATTTTGGTAGCGCCTATAACACTATACTTTTTCACATCCTCCACTGTATTAACCTCTACCATTTCTGCTGGAAGGCTATTCCATACATCCACTACCCTCTCAGAAAGTAATACTTCCATTAATCCCTGGCTTCATCTTATATCAAAGATAGCCTTATACCTATAACATTAATGCTTAAACTCCTTTACTGTATTAACCTCTACCTGTTCTACTGGAAAACTATTCCATGCACCACCCTCTCAGCAAACAAATATTAAGTTTCTGACCACAAAAGAAACTGTAAAATATTAAATATTTCCAGACTTTTCAAAAGCTCGAGGTGGACCCCAAATATATGTATATAACTAGTTACATTTATACCAGGGCTTTACAAACTTAACTGAGTTTTAGGAGCCAGAAAAAAAAATCTAGGAGCCAGACAACAGCACATACACACAATCACATGCAGTCACATACAGGCACACACAGGGCCGGACTGGGAACAAAAACCAGCCCTGGAAAAAATTTATATACCAGCACCATCGCATAAGATTTTTAAAGCAGCCCATAGCATAATATAATTTTTTTGTTCATAGAAGGGAAAATCATGCATTTTAAAAAGCACATCTGAACAGTGTATTATTTATAGATAAGACTGATATAAAAGCCTGTCTAGGGCAATATATATACCTCCAGTATGTACACAGAGTTATATGAATTGCCCTGTGCAGAGGTATATATCAGGGCAGTGTGTGAGACATATCCTGTAGCCTGTCTCTCTCTGTCCTTTCTGTGGCGTCTCTCTCTCTGTCTTTTCTGTGGCGTCTCTCTCTCTGTCCTTTCTGTGGCGTCTCTCTCTCTCTGTCCTTTCTGTGGCGTCTCTCTCTCTGTCCTTTCTGTGGCGTCTCTCTCTCTCTGTCCTTTCTGTGGCGTCTCTCTCTCTCTCTCTCTCTCTGTCCTTTCTGTGGCGTCTCTCTCTCTCTCTGTGTGTCCTTTCTGTGGCATCTCTCTTCCCCCCTTCCCCCTTAGTGTCTTTCACCCCCTCCCCTACCCCTTAGTGTCTTTCACCCCCTCCCCTCCCCCTATAGTGTCTTTCACCCCTTCTCCCTGTAGTCTTTCACACCCTTCTCTCCCCCTGTAGAGTCTTTCACCCCCCCCTTCCCCATGTAGTGTCTTTCACCCCCTTCCCCCTGTAGTGTCTTTTACCCCCCTTCTCCCTATAGTGTCTTTCACCCCCCCCTGTAGTGTCTTTCACCCCCCTGTAGTGTCTTTCACCCCCCCTGTAGTGTCTTTCACCCCCCCTGTAGTGTCTTTCACACACACCCCCGTAGTGTCTTTCACACACACCCCCGTAGTGTCTTTCACACACACCCCCGTAGTGTCTTTCACCCCCCCCTGTAGTGTCTTTCACCCCCCCTGTAGTGTCTTTCACCCCCCCTGTAGTGTCTTTCACACACACCCCTGTAGTGTCTTTCACACACACCCCTGTAGTGTCTTTCACACACACCCCTGTAGTGTCTTTCACACACCCCTGTAGTGTCTTTCACACACCCCTGTAGTGTCTTTCACACACACCCCCGTAGTGTCTTTCACACACACCCCCGTAGTGTCTTTCACACACCCCTGTAGTGTCTTTCACACACCCCTGTAGTGTCTTTCACACACACCCCTGTAGTGTCTTTCACACACACGCCCTGTAGTGTCTTTCACACACACCCCTGTAGTGTCTTTCACACACCCCTGTAGTGTCTTTCACACACACCCCCGTAGTGTCTTTCACACACCCCTGTAGTGTCTTTCACACACACCCCCGTAGTGTCTTTCACACACACCCCCGTAGTGTCTTTCACACACCCCTGTAGTGTCTTTCACACACACCCCCGTAGTGTCTTTCACACACCCCTGTAGTGTCTTTCACACACACCCCCGTAGTGTCTTTCACACACACCCCCGTAGTGTCTTTCACACACCCCTGTAGTGTCTTTCACACACCCCTGTAGTGTCTTTCACACACACCCCTGTAGTGTCTTTCACACACCCCTGTAGTGTCTTTCACACACACCCCCGTAGTGTCTTTCACCCCCCCCTGTAGTGTCTTTCACCCCCCCCCGTAGTGTCTTTCACACCCCCCCTGTAGTGTCTTTCCCACCCCCCCACCCCCCCTGTAGTGTATTCCCCCCCCCCCTGTAGTGTCTTTCCCCCCCCTGTAGTGTCTTCCCCCCCCCCCTGTAGTGTCTTTCACCCCCCCCCCCCCTGTAGTGTCTTTCACCCCCCCCCCCCCTGTAGTGTCTTTCACCCCCTGCCCTTTATGTCTCACTCACCTTGCTTTCTCTGCTTCCGATCCCGCCGCCGGAACTGCTGCCACTTTAAGCAATTCGGCGGCCGTCGCCGCTTTAAGAAATTCGCCTGCTGCGGCCGGATGCTGCAGCAGCCGAATTCTTCAATTTTAGTGGCCGAGGCGGCCCCGGTGCAGGCGGCCCACCGGGATTTTTCCCGGTATCCCGGTGGGCCAGTCCGGCCCTGGGCACACATATGTCACATACAGTCAGTCACATATACACATACAGTCTGTCACATACATACATTCATACATACAGCCTGTCACATAGACACACACTCATACATACAGTCTGTCAGACACACACTCATACATACATACATACAATCTGTCAGACACACACTCATACATACATACATACATACATACATAGTCTGTCACATAGACACACACTCATAGATACAAACTGTAACATAGACACATACACTCAAAGTCAGTCACATAGACACACACACTCATACATAGTCTGTCACATACACTTATACATACACACATACACCCATACAGTCTGTCACATAGATACACTCATACATAGTCTTTCACATACACTCATACATACATACATACAGTCTGTCACAGTCACACACACTCATACAGTCAGTCCCAGACACACATACACACACATTCACTCACATAGACACACATACACTCAGTTACACACACTCATACATACAGTCTGTCACACACACACACACTCATACATACATCCATAGTCTGTCACATACACTCATACATACAGTGGTGTATCTTGGTTTTGTGCTGCCCTAGGCAGACAAATTTTGGGCACCCCCCCTACCCACGATGCACACCCACGACATGACCCATAACCCACGTTGCACACCAAGGACATGCCCCATCACCCCATTACATACACATTGCCAATATTATTTGCCCATAATATTTCCCAGCTAATTTGCCCATAATATTTCCCAGCTAATTTGCCCAATAATATGCCCCAGCCAATTTGCCCAATAATATGCAAGTATTATTTGCCATTAATAAGTCACAGCCAATTTCCCCAATAATATGCCAGTATTATTGTCACGTGACCCGGCGCGCGTATGAAGTCAGCGCGCCCGTCACGTGACTGTCGGCACTTCCGTGTCACACTGCACGGGAAGCCGAACAGGCAGGACGGAGGTTTCTCTGTGCTGCCTGTTCGGCTCCCCGTGCAGCCTGGCAGGCAGAGCGATGGTGAGGGGGGATCTTCCGATCCCCTCTCACCTCTGTCTCTGCCTGCAAGCGCTGTCTTTTTTTTTTTTTTCAGCACTGCATACATACATACACAAATACAGTCTGACAAACACATACATACAGTCTGTCACATACACACATACAAGTGAGCAGTTTTTTTTATCTTAAAAAATAAATCAATAAATAAAATGTAGATCAATATGTCCCCACTCCCTGCTGTTATATCTCGTTGCAGGGGGCATTTCCGTTCCAGGTTTGTCTGTGCCTCTTACAAAGGCACAGACCATCATTACTTATTAATTACATTATTTTGCCCACATTCATTTGTCAGTTTTATTTTTCCCACATTCATTTGCCAGTTTTATTTTGCCCACATTCATTTGCCAGTTTTATTTTGCCCACATTCATTTGCCAGTTTTATTTTGCCCACATTCAATTGTCAGTTTTATTTTGCCCATATTTATTTGTCAGTGTTTGTTTTGCCCACATTAATTTGCCAGTTTTATTTTGTCCACATTCATTTGTCAGTTTTATTTTGCCCACATTCATTTCTCAGTGTGTTTTTTTTGACCACATTCATTTGCCAGTTTTATTTTGCCCACATTCATTTGGCAGTTTTATTTTGCCCACATTCATTTGCCAGTTTTATTTTGCCCACATTCATTCGCCAGTTTTAATTTTCCCACATTCATTTGCCAGTTTTATTTTGCCCACATTCATTTGCCAGTTTTATTTTGCCCATATTCATTTGCCAGTTTTATTTTGCCCACATTCATTCGCCAGTTTTAATTTTCCCACATTCATTTGCCAGTTTTATTTTGCCCACATTAATTTGTCAGTGTTTGTTTTGCCCACATTCATTTGCCAGTGTTTTTTTGTCTATCATGTCACCCTCCACCCCAAGCCATCAGACACTTTCAAAACAGTGGTCATGCTATCAGACAGGTTTTTTCACATAAGCAACACAAAAACCTGTCTGATAGCATGACCACTGTTTTGAAACTGATGGCTTGACTGCAGTCCCGGCTTCCCCAGTACTCACCTCCGTGTCCCCGTTGCGTCCTCCGTGCTGCAAGCTTCCCTCCTGCACGGAGGAGGGAAGTACATTAGCCGGATATGACTAGCTGTCAAAGCTGAGCATGCACATGCATAGTTGCCAAGTGTCCCGGATCCGCGTGACTATACGCGCGGCTGTGTGAGCTATGCTCACAGCAGCAACTTTTATTTTTTAAACTTTTTTTTTTTTTAATCTTGGTGCATCAAGGTGCATCCTTGATAAGAGGAATGTGGAGGTTTCTGTCCGTGGCAGAGCTGAGGTCATCAGAAAGCCAGTGTGCATCAGGGCTTATAATAAGTATATGGGTGGGGTTGATCAGTCAATAGGCTAATTATTAAGCGCCACTAAGCACAAAATGGGTAAGGTGCTGACGTAGTAGGTCTCCTATCTGCCATGCATTTTTTATATTTTTGCTGAAATACATATTTATTAAATAATTTTTCATCCTGAAAGCACCAACTTTTACTAGTTGCCCTATAACTTGTAAGAAAAGCGAAAAAAATGCAAAAGATGGGGCATTTCTAAACTCAGGATAAATAGTAGAATCTATTTAGCAAGTTTTTTATATTAGCAAATAAAGAAAAAGATGTTTTTAAATTGTTCACCATATTTTATTATTTTTTTTATATGTTATTTGATATGATTGAAATAATGGTATCTAAAGAAGGGCCTTCTTGTCCCGATAAAAACAATATATAATTTGTGTGGGTACAACAAATTAAGAAAATTACAGTTAAACACAGAAATGTTAAAATAACCATTGTCCAGAATGACCAAAAATGTTCCAAAAACTGTAGAAAAAAAATCTTATCTCCTATCTTATTACTCCTATCTGATATACTTTGTATATTATAAATATTCAGCTTATGTTATATGATTGCAGACAGGTCTTAATGTTTTGTCATTAGCCAAATATTTCCTGCTGGCCATTATAGTAAACTATTTTAAGGGGAATCCCCATCAATATCTCAGTTTAATCTTCCTCAAAGGGTTCAGAAACATCAGAAAGGTTTTCCTCCAGATTGTTGTTTGGTAAGAAAAATCTTGGTATATCTTAATGTCCTTATATTCGGTCATATCAAAGGTCTTGAAATTGGAACAACAAGTTGTACACAAGACTTAGACCAGGATAAAAACAATAGCAGCTACCAAAAACAAGATGTGGTTCCGCGACACACACAGTAATAAAATTTAAAATATTGGTGGGAGCGCTATATCAAAACCAGGAAAAAAAAAGGAAATGGTCAGAAAAGAAGAGAACATATTGGCTTGAACTCTCAAATTTTAGAAAAGTAAAAACACATCTTTAATAATAATAATACACAATGTAAGCATAATCTATAAATCCATTACATTAGAAGCATTACATTAAAAGCACAGTGTGTACAAAGTTAACACTTTTCTTATACCCCTTTTATGTATAAGAAAAGTGTAAACTTTGTACATGCTGTGTTCCTTTAATGTAATGCTTCTAATGTAATGGATTTATAGATTATGCTTACAATTTGTATTATTATTATTATTATTATTAAACTTGTGTTTTTCACTTTTCTAAGATTTGAGAGTTCAAGCCAATATTTTCTCTTTTTTCTTTCTATTTCTCTTATTTCCTGGTTTATATTTAGCGCTCCCACCAATATTTTAAATATCAAAAATCTTGTTTCAGCTGCTCCTTAATATCTGAATATATCTTTGAATAAACATTGCCATCTTTGCATTCCTTCTAATTTGATTCCTTGTGCATTGAATAGCTGCAAAAGATGGTCTTTCAACTGGTCATTAGAGATTATCTAAGGTATGTTACAAAACCGGAGATTACTGCTTCTATTACACGGTCCTCAAGATCTTTTATTTTGGCTTCCAGCAAATCCATTCTTGAGGAAAGTTCTTTAGTAGACTACATCATGGAAGATTGTTGTCTTTCTATTGTGGAGAGTGTCACAGAAGCACCACAGGATGCACCCCGGGATATAGTTATTCGACTTCCCACTGTGTCTGATAAAACAACCACTATTAAAGCTACTCTAAATTTACAACACATATCCTATGGTGAAGACACGCTTCACATTTATGGGGAATTGTCGAAGGACAATATCAAGTGGCAAAAATCGATTTCAGCCTTGACAACTTACGCAAACAAGGTGTGAGATACCGCTAGGGCCTACCAACCTCGTTAATAGTCACTCGAGGCAACAAGCAACTTTTGATTGTAGACCCAGTTGACATTACTTCTTTCTTGAGAGACCTAGACATTCCTCCTATGCCAGCTAAACAGGAAAACTTGGGCGACCCAGGACCTATTGAACCCGAAACTTCTGAAGAATGAAGATTTACCTAGGACATTTGGAGTGTGGAGCCCCTTAGCACACTGTCTATCCGAATACAATAAAAGGGTATTGTTTTCTTATTCTCTGTAAATATGAACGTACATGTACTGTATTTGCTATCTAGTGGAAGCTTAGTTAATTTTGTCTGAGAGAAACCTCCTAGATATGTTACACTCTAATATACATAGATCTTCACCAGCATAATTATTGTTTATGTTAACTCCCTATAGAGTTAACGCATACTCTTATATGAATATCTATAATTTTTAATGTATATACAATATACCAGTGGTTCTCATATTATATATTGGTTTCTAATTGCACGTAGATTGGGTTGGAGCCCTCAGATGAGTTTTGCCTCTATAAGTATGAAGCTCTATTGGAATTTCATTCAACACACACCATCCCTTACCTGGCTCACAAGTGTACATAGGCCAGTTACCCTACTCTAATTCTAGAAATGGTTATACACAGTTTGAATTATTTACATTCCCCCCCCCCCCCCCCCCCTTATAATATCAAGGTATAACATAATATAGAAATGGAGACTGCGTGTCTGTTTACGGTTTATCTGACAATGAAAATCACAAACGGCAATTGTAATATTACTGCACATGTTACAGTATTTTGAATTTTCGATACAATGCCAATTAGTAAATAATTAAAAGAAAAGTAATGTCCTTTAACTAACTAGTTACTGTAATTGAGTGTACTCTGTATGTATCTGAACTTGACACTTTTATATCCTGAAAGGTGTGAGGCTGGCTTTCCCTATTGTATATCCTACAGTTAAACTGATTATGTGGTGTTCATTATGTGTCTGTATCTTAATGTGTGATGTGTAATTATGTGTTAATTACTATTTAGTTTTCAGCCTGGAAGTACATCTGGGGAGGAGCCAAATATGTCATTACAGTGTAATTACAGTGCATTCCTAGACCCACTTAATTGGAGGACCTAGAACTATGAACTATGTTTAGTTGCATCCCCGCATTGTATTCTAATGTCTGTGATGTCATTCTGTCTATATATAAGTTTGTGTTGCTTTCAATAAATGTGTTATTATTCTTCATCCTACACTAATTCTCAGCTATTGATTTGGATGGCTGGAGAGATCAGGAGATCCCAGGGCTAAAATTACTTGTGAGGGCTGAGGGTCCATAGGAAGCAGAGAATGACAGTGGTACCCAGATGGGGTACCAAGGGATTCCGTCACAGAGGAGTTGCTCCTCAATAGAGCAGACCTTTCATCCTAATTCTTGTAGTTCCTGTTTCATGGTCATCGAACTGTTATTTTGCCGGTAATTGCTTCCAATCTTGGACATGAATTTACATTAGGAAACATATCTTTTGCTTTTAGGGCCAGTTGGTTCCTGTGCACTTTGTGTTCCATCAGGGGAGGATGCATTCCGAATCTTCCAGGGTCTTCTCCCTAGCCTCAATATTCACTGCCAGGGAGAAAAAAAATGGTAGTTGATTTGGCTGTTTATCTTCTTTCTCCTTCTTTTTTTGTCTTATGGCGTTGGGGAACTTTTTGGTGACCATTTTGCACTAAGCTGATATATGTATATTTGTTGATTGGATGTTCTTCCTATTCATATAGTTGTAGGGGTGAAATATGTGGCCTGGATCATTGGCCACTCCATATAAATAGCTAGGCAAAGTTGCTTGCAGCTGGGGGGTTCCTCCAGAACTGATTCAGGTGAAGTGGTTCAGGGTCCCGAGCATGTGTTGGGAGAGTGTCCTCTCCATTATTATGGCGCAGCATGTAACATCATGATCATCCATGCAGACTGAAATTATATGGGGTGAGTGCCATAAAGTTAGCTGGCTCAAACAATGCAAAAGGGTGTTTTAAGAGTTTTGGAATTGTAACCCGGGTCAAACTGGTGTATTCATAAATTGGTGCCCCGGGCCCAGGGTATGCCAGGGCAATAAGACACAGTTGGGGGAAGGTGAGAAAACTGATGGTCATTTTAACCAGAAAGATGAAAGGTTTGGTAGTGAGGCATCAACCTCCACAAGGATGGATGAGGGTCTGTTTCCAAAGGATGGAGTCCACTTGTCAGATTTCTTCATCCTTGGCTTACAGGAAGTGGTAGAAATAGCACAGTGTTTGATGGGTCGGTAGCTCTGCTGGAATGAGGAGTCATCTGGAAAGGCTTTGGCGGCAACTAGTTCCTCAGGATGGTCTATGGCTTTAAAATGATTCCATGGTAGGCTAATTAAAGCTTGGTAAGAGGTTTCAAGCTAAGATGCGTTTTCTTAACATATTATGGGAGCTGGACAGACCGATCTACCCAGCGGCTAGTTTCAGTTTCAATTTGGGGGATGCCAGGGATCAAGCTGGGTCATGGAATGTTTAATTATGATAATTATGTTAATGTTATGTATCTTTACTTGGAACCATTTTACTTTATCTAAATTATGGAATATTCAAGTTTTATCAGTGTTTGGTGGCAATGACAAAGTTTCCTTTCTATCCACTACATCTGAGCATGTGGTTTAATTTATGGTAGATACAGCCTGATCGTTAAGGCTACTATCAGTGTTTTGAACACCATTAGCTCCAACAGTCCAGGTACAGTGACACCACTGATGGGAGTGGACTTACAGACCAGTGCATAATATTATGCCTTGTGCAGTACAAATCAAATGGTATAAAACGTGGCACTATATCTGTCACAGGCAAAGATGCCAGTTCCAGCTGGACCCCAGATCCAAGGGTGGGAACAGGTGTAAAACCTTGGGCATGGGGGGCGAGCAAGCTGCTGAAGTGGAAGAAAGCATGGCTGAAGAGCTCCTCCAATAATACAGCATACAGTGAGGGAAAAAAGTACTTGATCCCCTGCTGACTTTGAACGTTTGCCCAATGAAAAATAAATGATCAGTCTATAATTTTAATGGTAGGTGTATTTTTAACAGTGAGAGACAGAATAACAAAATCAATGCAGAAAAACGAGTGTCAAAAAAGTTATGAAGTGATTTGCATGTCAATGAGTGAAATACGTATTTGATCGCCTACCAATCAATACAAAAAACAAGGGAGCACAGATACATGGAAGACAAAAAACAACAATATATCATAGAACAATACAGTATGGTGTAACTGGAGGTGTTAGCAGGCCCATCAACAGATAAAACAATTCTTCACGTTCATGACTGGATAAATCTTCTTTAATATAGCTTAAAAAAAAATAAAAGCCAATGGTGCAGCATCCAAATAAAGTGCAGATTGAGGTAAATGAAAACGCTTACAAATTTACAGGCACATATGGAATGTGCACTACAGGCTCAAAACATTATGGTATGATATACAGGATCTCAACGCGTTTGCTGGTAATATCCAGCTTCCTCAGGAGAAAATAAAGAGTCCAGGTGCTTCCCAAACTAGCAGCAATATCAAATAGCAGCAATATCATTCCATCATTTCATGGGGTTTAAATAGTACCCACGACATCCCTTTATATCCAGTAAACAACCACTTTTATGGTTTTATGATAAAACATAAAACGTGCTTCAATGCATAAAAACACACATTTATAATAATGGTCATGAACATAGAGGGCAGGACAGAAAATTCGTAGCAGCAAGAGGCAGAAATGAAGCTGACATGTAGGTAAATAACAATAATAATAAATCTTATGGGCTCCAATAATATGGCTGTCGGAGCAGAGAGGATGGCACTGGCGGACACGAGGTCAGCTACAGGGCCAATGATGCTTCTCATCGTTATGGAGTGGAGGATCATCGAAGCTCCCCGCCCACTCCAACCTGCATAAAATTTCACCATTGTTGTCCCCTATCAATCAGCAAGATTTCTAGCTCCCATGTTTCTTTTATACAGGTAACGAGCTGAGATTAGGAGCACTGTCTTAAACGGAATCAGCCCAGAACTATACGGGAGGATATTGTTAATGATCTCAAGGCAGCTGGGAACATAGTCACCAAGAAAACAATTGGTAATACACTACGCCGTGAAGGACTGAAATCATGCAGCGCCCGCAAGGTCCTCCTGCTCAAGAAAGCACATGTACAGGCCCGTCTGAAGCTTGCCAAAGAACATTTAAATGATTCAGAGGAGAACTGGGTGAAATTGTTGTGGTCAGATGAGACCAAAATAAAGCTCTTTGGCATCAACTCAACTCGCCTTGTTGGGAGGAGGAGGAGGAATGCTGCTTATGACCCCAAAATTACCATCCCCACCATCAAACATGGAGGTGGAAACATTATGCTTTGGGGTTGTTTTTCTGCTAAGGGGACAGGACATCTTAACTGCATCAAAGGGACGATGGACAGGGCCATGTACCGTCAAATCTGGGTGAGAACCTCCTTCCTTCAGCCAGGGCATTGGGTTGTGGATAGGTATTCCAGCATGGAAATGACCCAAAACACACAGCCAAGGCAACAAATGAGTGGCTCAAGAAGAAGCACATTAAGGTCCTGAATGGACCTAGCCAGTCTCCAGACCTTAATCCCATAGAAATTCTGTGGAGGGAGCTGAAAGTTCGAGTTGCCAAACGCCTTGAAAACTTAATGACTTGGAGAGGATCTGCAAAGAGGAGTAGGACAAAATCACTCCTGAGATGTGTGCAAACCTGGTGGCCAACTACAAGAAACGTCTGACCTCTGTGATTGCCAACAAGGGTTTTGCCACATAGTACTAAGTAGAAGAAGTTAAATACTTATTTCATTCATTGACATGCAAATCAATTTATAACCTTTTTTGACATGTGTTTTTCTGGATTTTTTTTGTTAGTCTGTCTTTCACTGTTAAAAATCAGCAGGGGATCAAATACTTTATTCCTTCACTGTAGTACTCGAAAATACATGGATACCCTGACAAAAAGGAAGCATAACTAACTCTATACACCTGGTGCAGAGATGGGGAAGAAGGCCAAAATGTTGAGAAGCCCCACATTCAGGAAAACAGGATATAAGCACCATGCAGACTAGGCCTACTAGGCTCAACCAGCCACTACCAAACAAACTCCTCTTTGGCCCCAAGACATTTCTGCCAATTTGTCCTCTGATGATTAAGATGGCACACCAGACTGCAGATCCATGAAACTACTTACCTCTGATGAAACTCCCTCCATGAGAAGGGATATACAGTGGTTTTTCTTGGACCTAAAGGAACTGTAGTAAGCTGAGGCAACGGTCCTCCGAACCGATGTGGACGCTCTGACAGCCAGGGTTGTTACCCTTGAAACCACAACTCAGTTACACTCAAAAGTTGCAGATACTACAGAATCAATGGCTTTATATATCGCTACCCTGCAACACCAGGTAGCCGATGACAAACAAAGACACACTAACCTGAAGCTGAGAGGGATTACGGAGGAGGTAGGATTCACCTCTCTCCGCTCCCGTGTCCTCAAACTCTTCATGACCCTAAAACATGATATACCCCAGCCTGAATGCCTGGTGAATGAGGTATTTCGCATAAGAAAGGCACAATGTGCCCTCCCACAGTGCCTAGAGATGTGGTGGTCCAATTCCGATCATCATCCGCCAAAAGCGCCTTTTTAATGATTGGCTGAAGAGCTTATTGAATTTGAGGGATCACAGATCCAGATATACGATGATTTGCCAGCTGCGACTCTTTTTTTTTTTTTTTTTTTATTAAACACTCAGACTCTGCCACACATTTTAATTATAAATTGTATGCTCGATTTACGTGTGTTGCGGATCATCCTTGTGTCCTTATCCAAAATCTATAATCATTTGTTATATATTATATAAATCAAAACAGAAGAAACAACATTAGTACCAAATCCGGAGCGGAGAGTATAAATTATCGCGTATGTATTCAGATTTAAAGAGAGGAGCAACAATTACACATATTTAGCGCATTCATATATACCAAACAGAAAAAAAGAAAAGAAAAGAGAAAAGAAACAGACAAAGGAAAAAAAAAAAAAAAAAGGAGAAAGAAGAAAACATACATGTCGCCCAGGGAGGGTGCCGGTCCGGAGCCAGGACCGAGGTGAGCAACTGGTCTAAAGTCCACAGCGAGAGTAGAGGATAGTGACATTCACAATTATTAACTCTCAGGGTTAGCTTTAAGATACTGAATCCAGGGGGCCCATATATCAAGAAACTTGGGAGAGGTTCTCCCAACAGGGTTAATCAAGGCCTCTGCATCCATTTGTAGATTGATTTGCGATTTTATAACTTCCCAAGAGGGAACTTCTGGCGATCTCCAACATCTCGCGAGTGAGAGTTTGCAGGCTAAGAAAATGTGGATCGCCAGAGATCTGTTTGATTGTTTCGGGGAGTTTAAATCCAGATGGAGGAGAAAGGCCTGAGGGGTCAGAATATACTGGGATTGCATTATAGCGCTTAGAGTGTGGGAAATCCTATCCCTAAGGGGTTTGAGTGAACTGCATTCCCACCACACATGGGAGTGTGTCCCTTCTGCTGCCCCGCATCGCCAACACAGACTAGAATTGGCTGGATGAATTTTGGAAAGCCTCTGGGGACCCAATACCAGCGCAGAGCTACTTTAAAAAATAGCTCAATTAGATTCAGACCACCAACTGCCCTCTTCGTAGCCGAAACAACATGGGACCACTGATCGGTAGGGAATCGGATATTTAACTCTGCCTCCCACGCGTTGAGAGCATTAGGTCTAATGCAGTCTGATACTGTGTCTACCAAGGCAAGAAGTTTAGCAATATTTTTACATTTATTCAGTGATTCAATAAAAACTTCTAGATCCGTTGGATCAGACAGGTCTCTGTTGGCCATATATGACTTTATCCTATAATAATTCAGGAATTCATGGTCGGGTAGTGTATATTTCTTTTTCAGGTCCTCAAAGGAGAGTATATAGGGTCCTTGGAAAATATCACCCAACTTAAGAATGCCCCTACTTGACCATCCAGACAGGTTAAGATTCTCCACAACCTGAGAAAGAAATGTAAACGGCGCCCGAAGGGTCATGCCATGAGGTTTTGAGAATTTATGTTTGAATTTAATCATTGCTTTAATTATCTCTTTTATGATTGGATTAGGAAAGGATCTTTTTTTCAAGGAAACCTCGTCCAACCAATAAAAGTACATAGGATTTTGTCCATTCAGGTCGCCGGTCTCGATTTGAAACCAAATTGTGGAGGATGTGTTGGCATGCCGCCAGGCCAAAAAATGGGAGAACATACAAGCATCGGCTAATTTAAATAGGTCTGGAAAACCCAGGCCAGCTGCGACTCTTATGTGGAGAAGGTCTATGCAGCCCCTGACCAAACATCTACATAACATAGATATCCGCTGCTGCTGCTGGGGTTTACCCCAGACTCTGACTGTCACTAAGGGCAATAAGATGTTATCTATTGCTAATACAGAAGATGTGGCTACGTTTTTAGACGTGCTGGGCTTACCACCCATCTCAGAATGGGCCGGAGCCTTGCAAATTACTGCTGTCTCAGTTGATCCATCCTATGCTTCCTTCCCTTACTGGCATGATGTTGTGTATTGTTTAATTCATGTAAATTCTGTACATATTAGTGTTAGTAACCGATGCATTTCCCTCCTTTATGGAAGATACTTTGCCTTAGAGAGTATGTTGGATAATCTCTAATGTCTGGCAGCATGCATGCGCTGTTTTTATTATCGAATATAGAAAAGATTACAATACATATTCTGTATATACATTCTTACATCAATAAAAATTTCAGTTGGGGAATCACATTATTATATTTTTCTTCTTCTTTCTACATTCATACACTGTTGTTGTGGACTCGGATCTCAATAAAGTTGCTCCTTCATTGAGCGCAGTAGTCCCCCATATCGTCTTTGTCATTTATGACAGCCTAACAGACAAGGGAGTGGCATGCAGTGAATGATCTAATGAATCCTTTATGCTTCAATTCTTATTGCAACTGAGTCAGAAGATTCAATCTTCATTCACTTGGGAAGGAAGCCAATATACCTTTGATGCCCCAAGACCCGGTTGCCAGAGAAAAAAATTGGAAAGTGCCAACTTCCAATACTTTTTAGAGATTATGACAAAAAAAAGCTCCATTAACTGGGTGTGAAGAGAAGTACAGTCTCTACAATCAAGTCAGCTTTGCCTTATGAGGAATTATCCTGCACAGAACAAAAGACGCTGGTAAGCTGTAACATAAATCAGTATGGAGAGGTGGAGATCCAAGAGCAAGATACAAGTAACATAGTAACATAGTAATTTAGGTTGAAAAAAGACACAAGTCCATCAAGTTCAACCCTTCTACCTATCATTTCAGCGTTTTGATCCAAAAGAAGGCAAAAAAAACCCCATAGGAAGCTTTTTCGAATGTTGCCACCTAGGGGGAAAAAAATTCCTTCTTGACTCCAAAAGGGCAATCAGATTTCTCCTTGGATCAAAAAGCTCTATTATTAATGCTCATTCTATTATTAATACCCCTGTATGTTCTGCCTTTCTAAAAAAACACCTCTCTTGGCAGTGAGTTCCATAATTGTATTGTCCTTACCGTAAAGAATCCCTTCCTTTGCGGCCTATGAAATCTTTGCTCTTCCAGTCTCAGGGGGTGACCTCTTGTTCTTTGTACATTTCTATTAATGAACAGGTCCCTGGAGAGCTCCTTATATTGGCCCTGCACATATTTATATAATGTTATCATATCCCCTCTAAGACGCCTTTTTTCTAAAGTAAATAAATGCAATTTTTTAAGTCTCTCTTCATAACTAAGATCCTCCAATCCCCTTATTAATTTTGTAGCTCTCCTTTGCACTTTTTCTAGTTCCTTAATATCCTTTTTAAGGACTGGTGCCCAGAATTGTACTGCATATTCAAGGTGAGGTCTTACCATTGATTTGTAAATAGGCAAGATGATGTCTTCCTCCCGTGAATCTATACCTCATAGTAACATAGTAACATAGTAACATAGTAATTTAGGTTGAAAAAAGACACAAGTCCATCAAGTTCAACCCTTCTACCTTTCATTTCAGCCTTTGATCCAAAAGAAGGCAAAAAACCCCTAAGGAAGCTATTTCGAATTTTGCCTCCTGGGGGAAAAAATTCCTTCTTGACTCCAAGAGGCAATCAGATTTCTCCTTGGATCAATAAGCTCTTTTATTAATGCTTATTCTATTATTAATAGCCCTGTATGTTCTGCTTTCCTAAAAAAACATCCAAACCATTTTTAAATGCATCTATTGTGGTTGCTAGCACTACCTCTCTTGGCAGGGAGTTCCATAACTTTATTGTCCTAACCGTAAAGAATCCCTTCCTTTGCTGTCTATGAAATCTTTGCTCTTCCAGTCTGAGGGGGTTACCTCTTGTTCTTTGTACCTTTCTGTTAATGAACAGGTCACTGGAGAGCTCTTTATATTGGCCCTGCAAATATTTATATAATGTTATCATATCCCCTCTGAGACGCCTTTTTTCTAACGTATATAAATTCAATTTTTTAAGTCTCTCTTCATAACTAAGATCCTCCAAACCCCTTATTAATTTTGTAGCTCTCCTTTGCACTTTTTCTAGTTCCTTAATATCCTTTTTAAGGACTGGTGCCCAGAACTGTACTGCATATTCAAGGTGAGGTCTTACCATTGATTTGTAAAGAGGCAAGATGATATCCTCCTCCCGTGAATCTATACCTCGTTTTATACATGCCAATATCTTATTGGCCCTTGCAGCTGCTGATTGGCATTGGGCACTGTTGCCAAGTTTGTTGTCTATAATTATTCCTAAATCCTTTTCATTGGTAGTTTTTCCCAGGGAAAAACCATTTAACGTATATGTTGCTTTGTTATTATTTTTCCCATAATGCATAACTTTACATTTGTCTATATTGAACCTCATTTGCCACTTTACCGCCCAGTCCCCCACTCTGTCCAAATCTTCCTGTAAAGAAAAAACATCAAGATTAGTCTTTATTGCCTTACCTAATTTAGTGTCGTCCGCAAACACGGAGACATGGCTCTCAGCACAATGTGGCAGATCATTAATAAACAAATTAAAAAGAAGAGGGCCCAAAACAGACCCCTGAGGTACTCCGCTTAATACCCTTGTCCAATTTGAGGATTTTCCATTTACAACAACCCTTTGTGTTCTATCTTTTAGCCAATTTTCAATCCACATACACACATTTGCCCCCAAACCTATTTCTCTCAATTTGTAGAGTAACCTTTTGTGTGGAACTGTATCAAATGCTTTCGCAAAATCCAAATAGATCACATCAACTGCCACACCTAGATCTATATTTTTACTGACTTCTTCATAGAATGTTATTAAGTTTGTTTGACAAGACCTGTCTTTCACAAAACCATGTTGACTTTTACTAATTATATTCTGGTTCAAGATGTATTCTTGAGTGTATACCTTTAGCAATCCTTCAAATAGTTTCCCCACTACAGATGTCAAGCTCACTGGCCTATAATTACCTGGCAGAGATTTTGATCCCTTTTTAAATATTGGAATGACATCCGCCTTTCGCCAGTCTGTTGGCACTGTACCTGAACTGAATGAATCCCTAAAGATCATGAATAGTGGTCTGGCCAGAATTATGCTTAACTCTCTAAGTACCCTTGGGTGTATACCATCTGGTCCTGGGGCCTTGTCTATCTTAACAGAGTTTAATTGCTTAAGCACTTTTTCCTGTGTCAGCCAATCCCATGTTTGCGGCGAATGTCCCATAACTTCCTGTAGCAGGGGCTCCTCCATCTGCTCTTCCTTAGTATAAACAGAAGAAAAAAAAGTATTTAAAATGTCTGCTTTCTCTCTGTCCTCACTTACCAAATTTCCCATTTGGGATAACAAGGGCCCAACATTTTCCCTCTTTAGCTTTTTTCCATTTATATATTTATAAAACATTTTGGGGTTAGTTTTACTCTCCTTGGCAACCCTTTTCTCATTTTCCAATTTATCCATTTTAATTGCCTTTTTGCAGGCTTTGTTGGCCTCTTTGTACTCTATAAATGATAATGCTGATCCCGTGTTTTTATAATGTTTGAATGCCATTTTCTTGTTTTGTACTTCCTGTTTCACGTTACCTGTAAGCCACATTGGTTTCGATTTTTGTCTTTTGCATTTGTTTCCCAAAGGTATATATTGGGATGTGTACTTTTGTAATGTGTGCTTAAAGGCATTCCACTTGTCTTCTGTGTTTAGTCCAGAAAACAATCGTTCCCAGTCTAAATGTTCAATCGATGCCCTTAGTCCATCAAAGTTAGCCCTTCTAAAATTAAGTGTTTTGGTGGCGTATTTACCAATTTGCTTTTTTGCATTAATCTCAAATGAGACCATATTATGGCCACTATTCCCCAAGTGTTCTCTTATTTGAATGTTTGAGATAAGCTCCTCATTGTTTGTTATTACCAAATCCAGACAGGCATCCATTCTAGTTGGGGTGTCTACTAATTGTGCCATAAATTTGTTATTAAGCAGGTCCAGAAACTTGCTGCCCCTAGCTGAAATAGTTGTGCCACACTTCCAATCTATATCTGGGTAATTAAAATCTCCCATGATTAGAACTTCATTCATATTTGCAGCCTTTTCAATTTGTAATAAAAGCTGATCTTCTCCATCAATGCTAATATTTGGTGGCTTGTAGCATACACCTACAAGTAATGTGCGATTCTTTTTAGCGTCTAAGCTAATCTCCACCCACAGTGTCTCCACATCAGTTCCAGTTACATCATGTACACCTTCTTTAATACTGGGATTTAATTTAGGATTTACATACAGACAAATCCCTCCCCTTTTCTATTTACTCTGTCCTTTCTAAAAAGTGAGTAACCTTGTAAATTAACTGACCAGTCGTGGGTCTCATCCCACCACGTTTCTGTGATTCCGATTAAATCATACTGTTCAGCACTTACTCGTTTTATACATGCCAATATCTTATTGGCCCTTGCAGCTGCTGACTGGCATTGGGCACTGTTGCCAAGTTTGTTATCTACAATGATTCCTAAATCCTTTTCGTTAGTAGTTTTTCCCAGGGAAATACCATTTAACGTATATGTTGCTTTGTTATTATTTTTCCCATAATGCATAACTTTACATTTGTCTATATTGAACCTCATTTGCCACTTTCTTGCCCAGTTCCCTACTCTGTCCAAATCTTCCTGTAAAGAAAAAACATCAAGATTAGTCTTTATTACCTTACCTAATTTTGTGTCATCAGCAAACAATGAGACATGGCACTCAGCACAACGTGGGAGATCATTAATAAACAGATTAAAAAGAAGAGGTCCCAAAACAGACCCCTGAGGTACTCCGCTCACTACCCTGGTAAGTGATTCAAATTATCACAACGATGATGATATAAAGAGACTGCAATTGGCTTATTACATGACACATTAGTGTGGGGAGGTACAGAGTTTTGGGGAAAGAGCGGGCCACCTGCCTGAACAAGATTGATGTTAAGAGGACGCTTCGGAAGAACTGACTCAAGTAAGGAACCTGAAGACTGAAGATAGAAGACCCGCAGATCCAGTTTTACTTCAAGTGGCTGCATGGGAAAATGCAATTGGAGGACATCGAGGAAATAAAGCTACAGCAAAAGGCCTTGAAACGCATGACTACCACTAAGCAAGTTCACTTTGCAGTGAAATAAATATTGCTGCATCCAGCATGCCAACTGAAATTAAAAACTGACACCGGTACTCAATTTACTGGTCAGTCCAACTATGGGCACAGGATATCCCATATCACCCTCACGCCTTGGAGGTTTATTAAAAGGTGCAATGGGTTTTTGAAAGGATAGATTCATACACTATACCCAAATTAGTCATAAAGGGGGTGGGATTGAACTTTTACACAGGCTTTTATGATTTTACATGACTGACCAATGTAACACATCTTTATTTGCCAGGCTTATATGTAAGGTGACAATCTATTTGTTATTTACATTTACAGGTAGCCTAACTATGTCAGATTTAAACTAACATTTTATTTTGTCTCTCAGGTGGTGGGATGGATTAACAGAGTTTAGTCTTTCTCATAAGAGGAAATCTGTATAGGAATTGGAGTACAACTGGGTAGTGAGTGTGGATGAATAAATTGTTTAGAATTGCCATATTTGCTCAAATATAAGACGACCCTGATTATAAGACGACCCCCCCAACTTTGGATATTCCTTTAGGAAATAAACAAAAAGCCTGAATATAACGACTACCCTATAGGAAAAAAAGTTCAACTTGTATAAATTCACGTAAATTGCTTTTTAATATTTAATAAAAAAATATGATATTAAACAAATTTTCTTGTTTTTATTTCCTTTTATGTGCCAATTCTGCCTCTCCCCCCCAGCGTTGTCTTTCTCTCTCTCCCTCGGTGTTATTGGTCTCTCCTCCCCCCAAACTTTTCTCTCTCTCTCCACCTCCCTCCTTCCTTTTCTCTCTCTCTCTCCCTCCCCTCCACCTCATCTCTACCCCTCCCCCTCGTCTGTCTCTTCCCCCCTTGTCTCTCTCCCTCTCCCCCTTGTCTCTGTCTCTTTCCCCCTCCCCTTGTCTCTGTCTCTCCCCCTCCCCTTGTCTCTTTCCTCCCTCCCCTTGTCTGTCTCTCCCCCCTCCCCTAGTCGCTGTCTCCCCCTCCCCCCCTTGTCTCTGTCTCCCCCCTCCCTCCCCCTCACCTTGTTTCTTTCCCTGGTGGCTAGTGGGGGCAGCCGGGGGATGCTCTGCTGCTACCTGGCACTTCCGCCGGGACTTTTTTGATGTAGCCGGAAGGACCCGCTTCATCATAGAAGTCCCGGCGGTCGTTCCGGGTGGCAGGGGAGGATATCCGCACGCATCGTGCAGACATCCTCTGGCTGTTAGCGAGGGGGATCGAGGTCCCCTGCAGCTCTGCGGGGCACCTGGATCCCAGTCTTATAATCTGACCTCGATTTGAGGTCATATTATAAGACGACCTCGAATATAAGACGAGGGGTCTTTTTCAGAGCATCTGCTCTGAAAAAAACCTTGTCTCATATTCGAGCAAATACGGTAAAAGAAGAGGGATAACTGCTCATACTGTTCTAGGAGAGGTGGCAATCAGGGCACCAACAAAATAAAAGTGGTGTCCAAAGTGTGGGAAATACCAAGGTCTAATGAAGTAGAAGGAAGTGGTTATTCCAGATAGTCATGGTAATAAAAAAAACTGTATTATTAAATGATGATTCTTAAACTGTCTATTCTCCTTCCAGAAGATAAGGCCCTGTTGATTCCATAGATGTCCAACACATTAAATCTAGATCTGATGTACACTAAATTCCCATCAATTAAGGAAATTGCCTGTTAAACCAGCCTAACTGCAGCAGTAATTCAAACTTCCTGAAACACTAGAAGTCGGATTGTTTGGGTGGTTGGAAAGTGTGGGGAAATACATGAAATATTCATTACGGTTTAACATGTATTTTGTTATATTTTCCTGAATGGTACATGTTGTATATTTAATAAGCTTTGCATACTGTTTTGCCTATCCAGCAAGTAACTGTAGCATAGTATTATGGTATAGGACCAAGATGGAGTGGAAGGTGGAGTGTTGTGGACACGGATTAAATTTGACTCATTAACATCTATTTTTTATGTTCCTATAACCAAAAACCTAACTAAACTCCCATAACATTAAAATGGAGATTTTTCTAGCTTAGCAGCAGTAGATAAGCAGTTTTTACAGTAGCTAGCAGGAGACAGCAGGGTCTCCCATGCATGGTAGCAGGGCTAGTTCAAGTCATAGGTGGGCTGGAAAGTAGGCTGGCTAGGGGCGGAGTAGAGAGTACAAAGCTAGGTAGAGTGGAGAGTCAAGGAGTCATTCTTCATTCAGACATTGACGATGTAGGTTCCTGAACACAGTAGCCAGAGTCTTTCTACTCTAGGCAAGGCTGCCTTGTGGGTTTAGGCCCAGGAACTCTGAGAAATGATCTGAGGAGCCTGATTTTAAGCCGAGCGAATGCAGCCATGTATTTCCATGAGCCAGTTCTCCATGCCTGCATTTTTCCCTGCTTCATATTTTCCGTAAGCTTTCACCAGCAGTAGATAAGTATTCTGTATCATTTTCTTTTATATACAAACTATGTTTAAGTTATAAAACCACCTGGATAACCAACAAATAGTGTCTCTACTATTATTGTTGCACACTGTGTTCATTTCTACACTGCTGTTATAAGTGTCTAATAATTACTGATGTTTTAGTTAGACCATGTTTGATTTGCTTGATATTTAAGGAAGAACTAATTTTAAAGCATGTTTTAATTAATCCTTGTGTGACTTTTATAAGAGTAACTGACTTTAAAACTGATCTTTAATTGTGTCCCTATAAGATATTGTTTGATTAAACATTATTATCTCTGTGTCAGATTGCTCCGTTATGGACTTAGTCTCCACTGCTTTTCAGTGACGCGGTATTCCCTCGCCATATAAGGAAACCGCGCCACAATTCAAATGTTGAGTAATTTTGGTGGACTGTCGGCTCAACTCCTTCAATTCGGCTTTACATTAAACCGAAAGGAAACCCTCGCTTCTACGTTGACGAACCTCGGCTTGGATATTCTACTATTCTGATTTCTCGTATTACTGAACACGGACTGGCTATTCGACTTACCCTTTCGCATTATCCGAACGTCCTTCGGTTTACACTCAAGCTAAGTTCAACCTGTGTATTCAAGCTACTATTTCCCTTCTGTCATTCCATATAACTATTGCATTGCTGAAGATCAATTGTTTGCAATCCATATGTCATGCTGAACTTTTAACCATTGCATTGCTGAAGATCAATTGTTTGCAATCAATATGTCATGCTGAAATTTTAACCATTGCATTGCTGAAGATCGCTTGTTTGCATTCCATATTTCATGCTGAACTTTTAACCATTGCATTGCTGAAGATTGCTTGTTTTCATTCCATATTTCATGCTGAACTTTAACTATTGCATTGCTGAAGATCAATTGTTTGCAATCCATATTTCATGCTGAACTTTTAATCATTGCATTGCTGAAGATTGCTTGTTTACACTCCATATTTCATGCCGAACGTTTAATCATTTACTGCAATTGAGTTCTATCTGTAGAGCTTCCTCAAAGTTATCCCTCTAATTGTTCCATGATCATTTGGAATCGTGACATATATATGAAGATCCTAATAAGCAAATCACTGCAGATACTGCTATTAGATCTCTCTCCCAAGGCAAAAGACCAGTAGAAGATTATATCTCTGAGTTCAAACGATGGGCTGTTGATACACAGTGGAATGACATCAACCTGCGTAACCAGTTCCGTATAGGACTCTCTGATAACGTCAAGGATGATCTATCTCGTACTGAATTACCCCATTCACTAGAGGGTCTCATTCAACTCTCCATAACTATAGATCGAAGAATTAGAGAAAGAAAAGCTGAAAAAAACCTCATCTCCTGTCACCTGGAAAAGAACCATTCCACCTTCCAGATCTTATGAAAAACTTACTGAACCTATGGAAATAGGAGTACTAAGAGGACCCTTAACCCCCGAAGAAAAATTAAGAAGGAAAAATCTTAATTTATGCATGTACTGCGGATCCAATGATGATTTACTTGATCACTGTCCCATACTTAAACGAAACAAAAACAGTAAGATACATCTTGATTCCCCCATATTTAATGTCTCCCACAACTCAACCTCAACTCATTGTATTGTTTCTCTCAATCTACAGTGGGATCAAGAAAGAGTACTGCCGGAGGCTATTATTGATTCAGGGGCAGCTGGAAACTTTATAGACTCCTCTCTTGTCAATATACACAAAATTCCTTCAGTTCAAAAGAAATCTTTTATTTCCCTACGAGTGGTGGACGGATCCCTCATTTCCTCTGGACCGATTAAGAATGAAACAATACCCATTAAGATGACTATTAATCGTACTCATTTTGAATTTCTCTCAGTCGATATAGTGCGATCTCCTCTATTCCCCGTTATTCTGACTTCAGGGATGTATTTTGTGAAAAAGAAGCCGAACACTTACCACCTCACAGGATCTATGACTGCCCCATAGATCTTCTTCCGGGAGCTTAAATTCCGTTTGGACATATATATCCTCTCTCTGATAAAGAATTCCTTATTCTTAAAAACTACCTCGAAGACAACTTAAGAAAAGGATTTATTAGACCGTCTACTTCACCCGCCGCCTCAGGAATATTCTTTGTTAGGAATAAGGACCAAACCATTCGGCCTATCATTGACTATCGGGAATTGAATAAAAGAACTATTAAAAACTGATATCCTCTTCCACTCATTCCTGAATTACTTGAAAGATTACATTCTGCCAAGATTTATACCAAAATCGATATTCGAGGTGCCTACAACTTAATCCGCATTAAAGAAGGCCATGAATGGAAAACTGCTTTTCGTACAAGATATGGACTGTTCTAGTAATATCTAGTAATGCCTTTTGGACTTTGTAACGCCCCCGCTACATTCCAGCACTTTATTAATGATATCTTCAAGGATTTACTTGACATCTGTGTCATCATTTACCTAGATGATATCCTCATTTATTCTGAAAATCCAGATGAACACAAAAAACATGTAAGGTGGGTACTAACTAGGCTCAAAACCCATAACCTCTTCGCAAAACCCGAAAAATGTCTCTTCGAAGTATCAAAGATAGCATTTCTAGGTTATGTTATCACCCCTTCATGAAATACACATGGACGATTCAAAGATCCAATGTATCATTAACTGGCCTACACCATCTACAGTAAAAGAAGTACAAGGGTTTCTAGGATTCGCTAACTTCTATCGGAAATTCATAAAGAACTTCTCAAAAATTGTCCAACCTCTTAACCTTTTGACCCGAAAAAATGTTCCTTTCATATGGAATATTAAAGCTCAAGATGAAAATCAAACAACTCACCCCTGAAGAATTAAATCTTCCCCAGGACACTTCATTATATCAAGAAAACGGACTCTTCATGAAGAACGACAAAATATATATACCTCCCCATTTACGTGTCGAAGTTATGAAAATGGTCCATGATTCCCCTTTAGCAGGACACCCTGGCATCCAAAAAACATCGGAGTTAAGCAGAAGGAACTTTTGGTGACCTCATCAACATGATTTTATAACATCTTATATTCTATCCTGTCCTATCTGCCAAAAAAGTAAACCTACTCATCAACATCCTTTTGGACTTCTAACTAATTTAACTATTCCTGACAAACCCTATCTATCTATCTCTATGGATTTTATCGTTGATCTTCCTCCTTCCCAAAAACAAACAACCATACTGGTTGTTGTTGATAGATTCACCAAAATTGCTCATTTTGTTCCCCTACAAAAAATACCTACCTCCAAAGAATTGTCCTCTATTTTTATCTCCAACGTCCTTCGTTTACATAGTCTACCAGATGATATAATAACAGACAGAGGAACTCAATTTACATCCCATTTCTGGAAGGAATTATGTTCCAGCCTCCAAATCTGTTCAAAATTATCATCTTCTTATCATCCACAAACAGACGGACAGACTGAACGAGTAAACCAATGTCTCAAACAGTATCTACGATGTTACTGCACTTACCTCCAAGATGATTGGTCCACTTGGTTACCTTTGGTTGAATTCTCCTACAACAATTCATATCATTCCAGCACCAAAATGTCACCTTTCTTTTCAAACTATGGTTACTATCCTACCTCAATACCTACTGATTCCAATAACAGTCGTAACCCTTCTGTTTTATCACAAATCACTGAAATGAACTCCATATTTCATACTCGAAAGGAAAATATTACTTAAGCACTTCAGAGTCATAAAAAATTATACGATACCAAAAGAAGGCCTATTCCTCCTTTCAACCCTGGGGATTTGGTTCTCCTATCAACAAAAAACATTAAAACAACAAGACCATCTAAAAAATGGGATCATATCTTTATTGGTCCCTTCCCTATCGAATGAAGAATTAATGATGTAGCCGTTAAACTTATCTTGCCTACTAATATCAAATTACACCCTGTATTTCATGTTTCTCTCCTCAAACCATATATTCCTGATACCTTTTCCAGGACAGTTTATGATAACCCGGATCCTGTAATCAATCAAGGTATCGAGGAATATGAAGTTGAAAGAATATTGGACTCCAGATTTCATAGAAGAAAGCTACAATATCTTATCAGATGGAAAGGTTATTCTTCTGATGAGGACACATGGGAAGGTTCATCTGATGTCCATGCCAAAAGGCTTGTTAACCTCTTCCACAAACAACACCCTGAAAAACCACACCCTTAGCACCCTGAGTGTGCTCCTTATGGTGGGGGTACTGTCAGATTCCTCCATTATGGACTTAGTCTCCACCTCTTTTCAGTGACGCGGTATTCCCTCGCCATATAAAGAAAGCGCGCCACAATTCAAATGTTGAGTAATTTTGGTTCCCACACGGACTGTTGCCTCAACTCCTTCAATTCGGCTTTACATTAAACCGAAAGGAAACCCTCGCTTCTACTTTGACGAACCTCGGCTTGGATATTCTACTATTCTGACTTCTCGTATTAGTGAACACGGACTGGCTATTCGACTTACCCTTTCGCATTATCCGAACGTGCTTCGGTTTACACTCAAGCTAAGTTCAACCTGTGTATTAAAGCTACTATTTCCCTTCTGTCATTCAATATAACTATTGCATTGCTGAAGATCAATTGTTTGCAATCCATATTTCATGCTAAACGTTTAACCATTGCATTGCTGAAGATTGCTGTTTACACTCCATATTTCATGCTGAACGTTTAACCATTTACTGCAATTGAGTTCTATCTGTAGAGCTTCCTCAAATTTATCCCTCTAATTGTTCCATGATCATTTGGAATCGTGACACTCTGCTAGTATTTTGGTGTGTATTGTGAATTTGTAGATAGGTTAGTTAAGATATAATTTCTCCAAAATATCTTGTGCTTCTGTATTTTGCTGCTCAAATGCCATATGTGCACTCTTAGACAGTTACACTAAATAGTTGGTGTGTTTGTGGGTCTCTTCAAATTCATTTGGGGGTTTTGATAATTCCGAGTTTTTAGTGTGGGCTTTACTGTATGTACACAGCCTTAGCTCTTTGTTAGTGTGTTATTGCAGACACCATTTTGGATTCAGCACATGTACTTTTGCACTCTATTTTGGAGTAAGCACATGTTCTGACATCATCTTGGAACTCTCAAAGCCACATGGCCTGATGCCATCTTGGAACTGAGACTCCATTTTGGATGTGTTTACAGTGCTCGTCACACTCACTTTTGGATCAACTTTAACACAGCTGTTGTTGTGAAACCTTGCAAATTAATTTATATAAAACCCCGAACCGCAACAACCATTTACGCTCCATTCCCACCATCTTCCCTCTCAAGTCGGTGTCTGTACAATTTCACTTTGTTAGATTTACATTATATACTATTTCTTCTATTAACCTCTGAACGACAAGACGTGCCAGGCACGTCCTGCATAAACATGCAGTTAGTGACACATGATGTGCAAGCGGTCGCTTTCTTTACTCTTTCAGTGTTGCTACAATGCCTCTATGTAGAGCGATTGGGCAACACCAAAAAAAGTGCAGGGGCGCACTACAATCACTCCCCGGAGTGAGCATACCTGCCATTTAAAAATGGCGCCGCCAGCTGCACACATGTCCTTAGAAAGCGAACGATCGCTTCTATTCTACTGGCAAGAGTATCTGAAGTGATTTTTTAACAAAGGCTCTTTTAAGAGCTATTAACCCCTAGCTTGCTGTAGATCACTGCCTAAGCAGTGCATATGGTCACTGCCTAAGCATTTGGAACGATTTAGCCGCAGAAAGATTTTTTTTGCTATCTGAATTTTTTTTCCGTCACATTTGCTAAGTGTTAATTATATCCACTTGGGGATTACGTGTATTCCTTTCAAAGCTGTCTGAATGCGTGTATAGCGATCAGTAACAGCCGATCAGTGGCAAAGGCGCTTTTGGTGTTTGCTCAGATGAACATCACCATTCACCTGGTCAGATCAATATTGGTAAATATTGTTCTGACCCATTTGGATCTGCCTCCCTCTCCTCACTTTAGTTTTCGTTAGGGAGAGAGACAGATCTGTATAATGTAAGTTTTTAATTGTAATAAATTAAATAAAAAATAAACAAAATTGTGAGACCCAAGGGATTTTATAAAAGCCATACCTTTTGTATTCTGTACCATGTGTACCCCTGCCACTGATCACTGCAGAGCAGCACATTTTTTCTTGTCTGTGCATTTTTAGGAGTTATTTTTTCTACAGTACTACAAAGGCTCTTATAAGAGCTATTAACCCCTTCATTGCTCTACATGTCATAATTCCAAGTTGGAAAATCAAAAAGCACACCTCTCAAATGTGGCCTTAGCTGACAAACACCAAATATATTGGTTGACAGGGTAAAAAAAAATGGCTGGCTTCAAATATGTCCCAAAAGGGACATGGGCGAAGGTTGTCTGCATGTCAAAATTTCAAGTTGGAAAACCAAAAAGCGCACCTCTCGAATGTCGCCTTTTAACCCCCAAACAAGCTGACAAACCTAAGCATGGATGGTATCCCAGAGTAAGATGTTGCTGAACACATATTGGGGTGTTATTTGGCAGTGACACATACCAAAATCTGGGAATTCATGTCTGCAGTACAATGTTTGTGAAAAAAAACACAAAAAAATTACTACCACAGAATTTGACAAAGGCTGGTGGTAGAATTAGCGCATGGAACTTGTTAAAATACCACCATTTGAAATAGCCTAGGGTGTCTACTTTTAAAAAATATATGGGTTGATGGGGTAAAATGCACTGGCTGGCTTCAAATATGTCCCAAATGGGACATGTCTGCATGTCAAGATTTCAAGTTGGAAAACCAAAAACTGCACTTCCCAAATGTGGCCTTTTAGCTCCCAAACAACCCAACAAACCTATGGGATGGGACACTTCATCGCAGCTGCATCCACGCAGCCACTTCACCGCCGTCACTTCACCACACGACAGCTCGTCGTAGGAGATTTCATCGCTAAAGGTAAGTTTTAATGTGTTAGATGATAGAGTTTTAGAATTAGAATTTTAGAATTGGGGTTAAGGGTGGTTAGAATTAGGGCTTAGGGGGTTAGAATTCATTTTTAGGGTTCGGGGTTAATTTTAGTATTAGGGTTCGGGGGTTAGTATTAGGGTTTAGGGGGTTAGTATTAAGGTTTGGGGTTAGTATTAGGGTTTAAGGGGTTAGTATTAGGGTTCGGGGGTTAGTATTAGGGTTTAGGGCGTTAGTATTAGGGTTCAGGGGTTAGTATTAGGGGTTAATTTTATTATTGGTGTTTTGGGGTTAATTTTAGTATTGGGGTTTTGGAGTTAATTTTAGTATTGGGTTTGGGGGGGCACTTTGGGGGGGGAATCATTTATTAGGGGGGGTATTTTCTTTTTACTTGTACATTTGTAAGAGCTGACAGTTCAGCGCTGAACTGTCAGCTCTTACATAGCCGCGTTATTCTTTATTGCTGACAGTTCAGCGTTCTAACTGCCACGCTGAACTGGCGATGAAGTGTCCTAGACCCACAAACCTATGTATGGGTGATATCCCTGTACTCAGGAGAAATAGTAGAATCTATTTAACAATTTTTTTTTTGTCGATGAGGAGAAGATGTTTCAAATAAAAGTCAGGAAATTTGTTTTTTATATAATATTATAGGATATGATCAAAATGATGGCACCCAAAGAAAGCCCTTCTTGTCCTGATAAAAACAATATATATAATTTGCGTACAGCAAATGACAAAGAAGAAAAAAACAGCTAAACACAAACAGCACAAAAATGTTAAAATAGCCATTGTCCAGAATGGTCAAAAATGTTTCAAAGGATCTGTGCCAAATTCCTTCATATATTGTTAGAGAGTTCCTATTATTTAGCCAGAAAGCCTTTTCCATTTTAGCTTGATACTAAATCTGCTGTTCCAATTTTGACCAAACTGGAGGGGTAGCTGGTTTCCAATTTCTAACAACCTCCAGCATCACAGCAAGAACAATATGGATTGTGTTTCTTTTACCAGTGGACTTAAGTGAAAAAGTGCAAAATCTGGTGTTATACTAATATTTTTGTTTAGCAATTTTGATATTTTAAGTTCCATTTGTTTCCATACTGTACATATATACGGGCAATCCCACCAAATATGTTTATAAGAACCATCCCTACTACTGCACCTCCTGCATTGTGCTATATAATTTGGGTATATCCGGCCTAATTTTTCTGGTCTTAAATACCAGCGAAGTATTAGTAGTACGTTTCTAACAGATGTCGTTTATCACGTAATGACTAACTCTTAAATAATTATATTTTTCATTCTGCCCTAGTTGAAACTGATCCTTTAAAATATTGAATTCCAAGACTTTTTTATGTTGAACCATTTTGTTAGATTTAAGTTTGGAATTAAATATTCCAATATTTCTATCGGCATGTTTAGTATGAGATTGTATTTTGGCCAATATGATTTCCAGGGAGCTATGTGTGTCATTATTGATGCTTGATACAATTTCAATACATTTGGTATCCCCAGGCCCCCATCTCTAGGTCTTCTAGAGGTAACTCTAAATGGAATTCTAGGTATTTTGTTTGCCCAAATAAATGTATTTAATATCTTTTGAAAATCCATCAACGTTGAGGATGGGACATAGATTGGAATAGATCTAAAGAGAAAAAGCAACTTGGGGAGGACATAGTAATTTATTACATTTATTCTTACACTCTACGAAATACACAGAGGACTCCACTCATTTAATTTTCTCTTAGATCTATCATGAGAGACTGGAAGTTGATTTTACCTATATCTTCTTTGAAGAAGGTGATGTCTATTCCCAGATAATGGAAAGCTTTTTTTTGCCATTGAAAATTGAATGTTCTTTTAAGATAATCTCTTTATTAGTGTTTAACAATAGTTTTTTTCAACATTTAGTTTATATTGTGACAGTTCTAAAAAGAGTTCAATCTCCTTCATTACATTTGTGAGTGATTCCAAAGGGTTTGTAAGAGTAAGTATTATATCCTCTGCGAACGATGAAATTTTAATCTGCGAAGGGGTCAGTCCCATTCCATCCACTCCCTCGTTCATTCGGATGCTTTGTGCCAAAGGCTCCATAGATAATACATAAAGCATCAAAGCAAGTGGACAGCCCTGGCAGGTTCTATTTGAGATTCTAAACCAAGATGAAAGTATTCCTTATCCTTTTATTCTAGCTTCTGGAGAATCATATAATGCCCAAATCGCATCAAAAAATGAGCCCCCAAAGCCAAATGCCTTGACGAACTCTCACATAAATGTACAGCCGACCCTGTCAAAGGCATCCAATGACAGGGTCAGCATGGATTCACCTCTTGTGCGGACCACAAACATCATCCCCAGAGGATGTTAGCTGTTGTAGATCTTCCCGGGATTAATCCAGATTGATCTATGTTGATTAATTTATGTAAACACTTTTTCAATCTGCTCGCCAGAACCGAGGAGTATATTTTAGTATCGACATTGATCACTAATATGGGACGGTAATGTTTAATAACAGACTTATTTTTTAATATTGGGGTTATGTTTGCCCGCAACATTTCATCCCTGAAATGTTTTGATGCTATTGTTTCATTAAAGAGAGTGGACAGAAAGGGACCAAGTTCATCTATACAGATTTTATAAAACAGATTTGAGAAGCCATCTGGGCCGGGTGATTTGTTTATTTTTAAATTACTTTTTTAACTTTCTCTTGGGTTATAGCGGAATTTAGTTCTTTCAGGTCTGGTTTCCCCAATATTGGGAGGTCCAGTCTTGCCAGATTTTTCTTGATTTTTTCTTTATTAAAATTATTTTCTTTTTCTGAATTTTTCAGATTATACAAATTATAATAAAATTCCTCAAAATGGCTTGCAATCTTACTCGGCTCTTACACTACCTTTCCCCCTACAATTATTTTACTTATTATATTCTTTGCATTTTGTTTTTTATCCTATTTGTCAGAACATATCTGCTTTATTTCCTTGTTTTAATTTCAACATGTTAAACTTCACTTTTTCATAGTTTCATTCTTTTATTTTCTGTTTTATATCTTTGATCTTTTCTATTATTAAATATTGAGGGTTTTGTTTAGTTATGAATTCTAATTCGAAAAGTTCCACCATTAATTGTTGTCAATTTGAGCCCCCTTTTTTTCTATTTGAGCAATTTTTATAATACTCTTATACATTTCCATATGGATTCACAGTTTTGCTTTTTTTTTTCCAATAAGGATTCGTTAAGTCTCCATGTAGTTGGTATATATTTTTTGTATTTTGATTTGAGCACGACTTTGACCGGGGCATGATCTGACTAAATAGCTGATAGTATACTAGCAGTAATCTAATTATTAAAGATGTATTTTCTAATTAGAAATAGATCAGTTTGTGAATATAATTGTTTTGGATGTGAAAAAAGTGTATTCTTTTGAATATGGATTTAATGTTCTCCATAAATCATATAGTGCATTTTTATTTAAAAGATCTTGAAATTTATTTGCAGATTGAATCAATTTTTGTGAAATTGGTTTATAATTTTTTATTTATTTTACATATTAAAATTATATATTTTTATTATCTGAAATCTTGTGAATAAATTCAAAGGTTACTGTGTCTCTTATTAAGATTACTACACCTTTTTTTTTTTAAAGTTTTGTGTCATAAGTTGCGGTAAAAATCTGTGTCATTTTTTTTATCATACAGTAATTTTCTGTGTCCTTTTCCACAGTGAGGCTCTTGAAAAAAAGGTATATCTCTTTTTTCTTTAGTGATTGTGTCTATTAACATTTTTTTTATATGTGAAATTCAGACCCTGTGCATTCATAGTGATAAAACTTAAATCAGACATCCATTAACATAATGAAATTCTTTAAACCTTTTCTACTTAGACACCAACTACACTTATTCCACACATTCACACATAATCCTTGACACAGGTCATAGATTTGGCCTGTAGCTTGGACCTCAATTTCTAAACTGTACATCGAGACAGTATATCAGGATCCTTCAAGTTTAAGACCCCAAAGCGAGCAGAAATACAGGAGGGGTTCTACACCTGATATCTCTTTAGTATTTTTTGTTATATTAAGGAAAAGGATAAAAGTTCCTAACAGAGTAGAGTCAAAAAGGAGGGCAAATTTCTTAAAAGTTGGATTCATGCGTCAAGTTCCAAGGGTAGTAAATTTCTTGATATTCTTTCTGTGTCGCTCTTTCTCTAGGTTGAGTTCGGATATCACATTTTTTCCACCATAGTCCTTCCTTCTTATATCCTCAATTTTAAGATTCTATTGTATTCTTTAGTTCCATTTATCCTATTTTAAGGTGGAAGGTGAATAAAAAAAATAATTTGACAAGTGATAACTCAAAGGTAGGAGGGATAAGATTTTTTTTATTTTGTATTATATCCTTCAGTTCTTTATAATTTGATCATCATCTAGATCCAAAAATTTGATTTGTTCCTGTGCTGATTCATTTGAGACTTCTTAGTTTTATTTGATATTCTGACTTTTTATTCCCACCATGGTGGGATATTTGGTGGATATTTGAGATGAAATCCTGAGGATTATTTATATATGGTAGATACTTGTGGCGGAACCAACCTTGCCACTATGTTCTGGAGAAGCCTGGTTGCTCGCCTGCTGCCTCTGGACTATGGCCCCATGGTAAAGGCTTGCATTTTCCCCTGCAGAAAGGCTTGTTCGTGCCTTTCTGCCTGGGTGTTCGGTAGATTGAATCTACCGAACCAACTCACAAATGAATGGACTACCTGGGCAAGGGATGTGCCATAGCACTATACGTTAATATTGTTAGTTAGTTATATTCTGTTAGTGTATTGGTTATGTGTAATGTTTAATTCTGTTAGTAGACCATGCTGAAGGTTTATAATGTGACAGTGACTCCAATAGTTTACTCCAAGATCCATTGTTCTGTTTTAACTGGATTAACTGGTAAACTGATTATGTTGTGTACATTATGTTTCTTACTGTGTGTCTACTCACTGTATGGTAATTTGGTTTGCAGACTGAATGTCTAATCTTTTCCTAGCCCCAGTTAGTTGGAGGACTATGTTTAGTTCCTTCCCCCCATTGTATACTAATGTCTGTGATGTCATGTGCAGGGCCGGCCTTAGGTGCTCAGGCGCCCTGTGCGGGCCACTCCCTTGGCGCCCCCCCCCCATGAATATCAACATAAAAAAAAGAGAAAAAAATATTTGTATCACATAATTTTTTTAAATTAGTGAAAAATCATTTTGAAGTGCAAACAATTACAATAATAAATAACAGTTAACAATAATAGCAGTAATGTACATTATACATGAAATGTGGCAAAACACAGCTAACAGTGCAATCTTTGTAATATATAACTTTTTAATTAGAAATAACTTATGTGCAAGTGCAATGAAGACTGGTAACAATAATACACACATTCTGGCAAATAATACTAATCTGAAGCTCAAAACACAACTTTACGTGCTTTTGCCTTTGCAAACTCATCAATCATGTTGTTCATGTCGAATGTCTTCAATACATCGCTTTCAATGGATAATACTGATAAAGATGTTAGTCTGTCATCAGTCATTGATGATCTCAGATATGTTTTAATGAGCTTTAACTTGGAAAAGCTGCGTTCCCCTGATGCCACAGAGACAGGAATTGTTAACAGAATCCGCAAGGCTATCCACATGTTTGGAAATGTGTCAGTCAGGCCATTTCTCACTATGAAATTTAGTGTGTGGCGGGGAACTGTGACATCCTGAGGCAGTAGGCTTTGAATATGCCAAAGCTCCTCAGAAAGGTCTAGACCATTAATGTCTGATTGGCTGCTCTTCTCTAATGCCTTCTGTAACTGCAAGCAACAGTCCCTTAAGTTTTCTCTTGCTGGAAGACTTCTCATATTGTACAGAAATCTCCAGACATTGTTGTGGTTTTCCATCTGGGTAAAGCGTTCCTCCAAAGATTTAGCAGCAGTATCAACCAAAACATAAAAAAATTCAATTTTAAACTTCTGTGTGGGATCAGTTAATGGTTCATCTTGGCTTTCATATTCAAACAAGGCCTTTTTTCTGTGGATACGAGATGTCTTTTTAAAAACAGGCTCCACATTCACTTTTTCTGCTAATTCCTTTGCAACCTGAAAAGATCTTTCAAATCCAGACTCTCTGAAATCTCTTAAAAAATTGTGACATTTCTGGATTAGGTCTGAGACCAAAATGATATCAGCACCCTCATTCTGCATAGCTTTGCTCACAATATTGGTTTGGTACAATATGTCATACCAAACACACAATGACATAATGAATTTGAACTCCATAATCTGCTGGGACAGGGTGTTCGCTTCATGACAGATGTTTGGTTCAGTGTGGGTTTCCTCAGACAAAGCAATCAACGATTCCTGTATTTCGTTAAGATTGTGTTTTAGTGGTTTAAGACAATTTATACGGCATTCCCACCGAGTGGTGCACAAAGGCTTTAAAGTGAGTCCAGTTACATGGTCAGTCAAAATTTTCCAGCGCTTTACAGATCCTGAGAATAGGACATAAATCCGTTGAATGATACCAAATAGATGCATTGATTCCCTGCATGAACGTACTGCATCTCCAATAACAAGATTAAGGCAATGACATCCACATGGTACAAACACTGCTCTTGGATCTATATTTAAAATTTTGGACTGAACTCCGTTGTTTTTTCCTGCCATATTGGCTCCATTGTCATAGCCTTGTCCATGACAATTGTCAATGTCCAATTTTTTTTCACAAAGAAATTCAAAGAGGAAATCACTTAATCCTTTTCCAGTTGTGTCCTCTACTTTACTGAAACCTAAGAAATGTTCCTTTACTTGAAAATTTCCAGAAATGTCTTCCACAAATCAAACAGTAAATTACATCTGCTCCTTATGGCTAATATCTGGAGTGCAATCGAGGATAATTGAGTAATATTTTGCATTTCTGCAGCGTTGTAAAATGTCCTCAATTACCTGTTTTGCCATAAGATTTATTATTTCGTTTTGAATAGTTTTTCCGCAGTAGTGGTCTGCAGTTTCTTTTGATACCACCCTGCGTAAGTGTTCTGCCATCACATTGTCATATTTTCCTAAAAGTTCCACAAGGCCTAAAAAATTTCCATTATTGGAGGTAAAAAGTCGATCTGAAGATCCTCTGAAGGCCAGATTATGCTCCGCTAAAAACTGGACAATGTTTAACAGTCTCTCCATCACAGATCTCCAGTGCTGCCTTTCACGGTTCATCAGGTTTTGGCAGTTTTGATCAATTGCATGTTTTGATTTTAATCTCAGTTGTGTTTCTGTCCATATTTGCTGGGCTGTAAAATGACTGCTGGAAGTTTCATGCGATTTCAAAATATTTGACATATGTGTCCAGTCATCCGATCCTCCTAGGGCAAGTGATGTTCTAGGATTCTTTTCAAATAGTTTACAGGAGAAACAAAATACTTTATTAGCAGATGGAGAGTATACCAACCATCGCCGTGTTTGTTCTTCACCACTGTTTAATTGTCTTTTGTAGAATGCAGTAGAAAAATGTAGATTATGGGCATCTTTTTTAAAATCAACATCAGTCAGCTGTACAGGACCAACATCTAGAATACTATCAACAGTCCTAGAAATCAATTTTGGCCACAAAGCAGGATCTGTTAAGCTTGATGTTTCACATATGTTCAAGGTATCAAAAGCCACAGGACCAGAAGGTGTAGAAGAATCCTCACATTCCCATGATGATGTTGATGCTGAAGGCTCACTAAGCTGAACATGTACATCACTTTGGCTGCTGTCTGCGTCTTCGTTTTCTTCTGTGGTTTGTAAACCACTAGGTGCCGGTCTTACAAAATATTTTTTTAATGATCCAGCAGTCTTCTGGTCCTCTAAATCCTTAAAAGCCTTTCGTTTTCGATTTTGGGCACCTGACAATTTTTTGGGACCCATAAAGCTGCTATAAGATAAAACAATAACAAGTACATTTAGAAAGGGGCCATTTTTAAGTATTGGTTCAAACGGAGTATCTGCTTGTGGTCCATGTGGGATTAGCAGCAGTGTACAGATAGTATTAATCTAATAAACGGATTACTCAAATATGTGCACCAAATAAAGTATAGATAAACCAAATACCAAATAACATAGAGCGTAACTAAATACCACACGATAACACAATGATTACATTACATTAGCATTTATTTGTACAGCGCCACCAATTCTCGTAGCGCTTGGTACAGAGCATAGAAGGGAACTACATACTAAGTTAGACAAACTAATACAGACTGGTACATGAGGTAGAGAACCCTGCACACAAGCTTACAATCTAGAGGACACAGTGATCAATTGGATAATATATATTAACCCTCCATTGCAGGGATAGAGCAACCAATTTACACAACCAGTATACCAGATGTAGATCAACTGCATAATCCATACAAACTCTCTAGTTCAGGTATAGATCAAATTAATAAAACATGGAAACGTAGCATTTCACATATAGATCAACTAAAGACATACCTTGTATTTGCACGTATACAGTGCTGTATTTACCGCGAGGCAGGCAAATTTTGGGGGGCGGCAGCGCTGAAAAAATAAAAAAAAACCCGGCCCTTTAAAAAAAAAAAAAAGACCGCGCTTGCAGGCAGAGACGGAGGTGAGAGGGGATCGGGGATCGGTGTGTGTGATGGGAGACTGCGTGTGTGATGGGAGTCAGTGTGTGTGACTGAGTGTGATGGGAGTAGGAGTGTGTGACTGAGTGTGATGGGAGTAGGAGTGTGTGTGTGATGGGAGTATGAGCTTGATGTGAGTCTGAATGTTATGTGTGATGTGGGGTCATGAAATGGAGGTGATGGGGCATGTCTTAGGTGTGTAGCTTGGGTAGGGGGGTGCCCGGATTTTGTCTGCCTAGGGCAGTACAAAATCAAGATACACCACTGCATGTATAGAGTAAATAAGTAACAAATGGAAACATAGCATTGCAGGTATACAACTACTGAATAACATACAACTCACATGCAAAAGCAACTTTAAAAAGGTATAGATCAAATAAATAATGGTGGAAAAATTAAATTACATGAATACATCACAGGCTGCACAGATAATTTCAGGCATACATTAACTGACTTTTAGTACTCAAATTCACATTTGTACCAAAAGCCAGTTCATCTATTGTTAAATCAAGAGCAATGTTGTCACATTACAGTCAATCACAATACTGCGCATGTATAAATAAGACTTAAGATTCTGTAGACACACACAAATATGATTAAATCAGACTAAGACTTTTTCAAATGTCAATACATTTATGATACCCTAAAGGAGACCCATATCAATTTTGTTTTTTAATGAATATACAGATCCAAATGGTGCTGATATTACTGTATATTGTGTATCCTTGCTCAATAATAAGTATTATAAACATAGTCAAAATACTACACTAAATAAAAATCATGGTCAGTGTGTCTAGAAAAAGAAAAATACATTCAACTGTATCTCATTTTTTTATTTTTATTTTTTTGGAGACACACTGAGCATGATTTTCATTTAGTGTAGTATTTTGACTATATTTATAATACTCACTTATTATTGAGCAAGGATACACAATATACAGTAAACTTGCCATAATTTCTTGTGCTTATCAGCACCATTTGGATCTGTATATTCATTAAATGGCCATTAAATGGATTTTTACTGTAAATAGACAGTAGCTGTTATAACGTTTTTACTTTTTTCTCTTTATATGGAGAGTATACCTACTTGTTGCTGCTGAATTTGCTCCCCCAGATGATCCAGATGCCAGACGTTATTATTTGGGCAGGGCAGCCAGAGAAGGTCTCTCACATGCGTGAGGACTCATGGGATGTGTCACATGACTCGCACAGCGTCGTGACGCGTGACATGACGTCACGACGCTGGACGCCATCACAATTGCGATCCGACTACGGAGGATGCGGCAGTGTCGGCATGTCTTCACATCGAGAGGGCTGGTGCGGGGAGATTTTCCCGCCCAGCGCCTCTGCGATCTCCACACCGGCACAAGCAGCTTGCAGGAGGCTTCAGTGGCGGCGCCCTCTGGGGTGTGGCGCCCTGTGCGATCGCACAGGTCGCACACCCCTAAGGCCGGCCCTGGTCATGTGTATGTCTTTTATAAGTCTGTGTTGTCTGTCAAATAAAGTAGTTCAATCTTGCTGTACCTAACTGCTAGATTTCCTGTCTATTTGGGTACAAAGAGCAAGGGTCCAGGAAAGACTTGCTGGGTGTGACGGTCCGTTACAATACTGATATGGAATTGGAAGAGAAACTACATCTATCTCTGCATAGTTGATGAGAAACCATCAAGTATTAATAAGATCCTAAACTCATATCAGAAATAACTTACTTTACAATATCTCTACTTGATTGGAATTAAACAAAGAAGACAAAGAAAAAAAATCAAACAAATCCATTAATTCATTTTATACAATCCCGGAACATAAAAAAATCTTAAATCAAATAGAGATTCAATTCCTGATACAACGAAAAATCAAGATTCAATATTAGAACCACAAATAGGAAACAAAGAAAACTGGAATTTAACACAAGACTCTAATTGAAGATTCTAGAGAACCACAGAGATAGAATAAGTAAGGAATTTCCCCCCAAAAAAATGGTAATCAAAAAGGAATTATCCCTACTAAACCAACAGCTAACAGAATATAAAGAGAAGCTGGAAACTGTGATGTTTTATATCGTGAAAATTCAGGAGAAAATTCAAATTTGGAGAAAAGTATAATGAATCTAGCAAATAAAATAACAGTCATGGAAGATCAAGCCAGACTATACAAATTCTTCCAAGGCCTTATAAAGGATATTCGATTGATTTCATAGAATGTATATATTAACATCTACACCACAAGCGCTACCCAGAGACGTTCTGATCCACTTCCACAGCTATATTAACAAAGAAAAAATATGGAAACTAAGAAACCAAAATACAAATTAAGCACTTAAAGAAAAGTACAAAAACATAAGAATCTTACCAGATTTATCACCTCCGTTCTCAAAGAAATGAATTAAGAAAAGTTGTGGAGACTCTGAATCAAAAAAAATTGAGATTTACCTGGATCTATCGAGCAAAAATGCTAATATATCATAAGGACAAATATAATAACTTCACAAGATCAACGTTTTAAACTAATTAAGTATTGGGGCTTATCACTAACTCCAGACACAACACAAGATCATCCTATAGAGCACTGAAAAGGATAACAACATCTCCCGAGCACAGGGATACCACCCATGCATAGGTTTGTTAACTTGTTTGGGGGTTAAAAGGCCACATTTTAGAGGTGTGCTTTTTGATTTTCCAACTTGGAATTTGAGCAATTACCAAACCGCCTTTGCCACTGATCGGATGTTACTGATCACTATACATGTGCTCAGACAGCTTCAAAAGGAATACACATAATCCCCTAGTGGGTATAATTAACCCTTAGCGAGTGTGACAAAAAAAAATTCTTCTGCGGCCAGATCACTCCATTTGCGCTGCTTAGGCAGTGACCATATGCGCTGCTTAGGCAGTGACCATATGCGCTGCTTAGGCAGTGATCTATGGCAAGCAATGGGTTAATAGCTCTTAAAAGAGCCTTTGATATACTGTTATAAATTACAGTAAAAAATGAACAAAATGCACAGACAGCAAACAATGTGCTGCTGTGTAAGATCACTGAGTACACAGCGATCAATGGCAGGGAAGGGGTTAAACACTTGAAACGGCTTTTATAAAAGCCCTGGGGTCTCAATTTTATTAAATATATTATAATTAAAAACTTACATTATACAGCTTTGTCTGTCTCCCTTACTAAAACTCAAGTGAGGAGAGGGAGGCAGATCTACACGGGTTAGATCAATATTTACAAATATTGATCTGACCAGGCGAATGGTGATGTTCATCTGAGCAATCAGCAAATCGCTTTTGCCACAGATCGCTATAAATGCGTTCAGACAGCTAAAAAAAATTGTTTACATTAAACGTAATCCCCTAGGGGGATATAATTAACCCGTAGCAGGTGTAATATAAAAGTAAAATAAAAATGTTTCTGCAGCAAGATTGCTGCATTTGCACCAGATCGCTGCTTAGGCAGTGATCTCCAGACTGTGGGACTGTGTGTGTGCAAGTAGGGCTCTGTGTGTGTGTGCAAGTGGGACTGTGGGTGTGTGCAAGTGGGACTATTTGTGTATGTGTGTGAATGGAAGTGGGACTATTTGTGTATGTGCGTGCATTTAGTGTGTGTGTGTGTGTGTGTGTATATATATATATACACACACACACATTTCCTTTCAATCAAACATGAATGCGGCCCACGCAAAAATATATATATATGTGTGTGTGTGTGTGTATATATATATATATACACACACACACATTTCCTTTCAATCAAACATGAATGCGGCCCACGCAAAAATACATTTACAGTGAAGTGGCCCACTGCAGAACAAACTTGGACACCTCTGATATATTGCATTATCTGATGTGTCTCTCTCCCTCACGAAAACTATAGTGAGGATAGGGAGGCAGATCAATACTTGTCAAAGGCAATATTTACAAATATTGCATTTGACTGTATGATAAGTGCTCATCAGACAGCTTTAGTCTCTCCCTGCTCCACTGTGATCGTGGGGCAGGGAGAGACTAAATATAGTGTTTCAACCCTCCCCATGGTCCCCCCAAGCACAACCAGCCCCCCCCACAGGATTTTTTAATAAAAAATAAAAAAAACTTTTTTTTTTTTATTTTATTTATTTTTTTTAATAATGTGCTAATCCTAACTCTTGGGTTAGGGTTAGAGTTCATCAAAACCCTAATCCTAGAGTTAGAATTAGGGTTTGTACTAACCCTAACCATAGGGTTAAGGTTAGAGTTAAATAAATATTAAAAAATGTAAAAAAATTAAATAAATAAAAAAAATAAAAAAATTCAATATAATAATAATAAATTATATAAAAATAATAAGTTATTCCGTAGAGGACCAATGACATGTTATGTCTGTCTGTGGTCCTCTAGGGATATTTTATGTATAAAAAAAAGACTGCTAGTGGGGCCAGTGCTTTGCATTGGCCCCCAGCAGTAGATAGGGGCCCGCAGCAGCTGGATATATGATCCATGCAGCCGCAGGATAGAAAAAATGTGTGCTTCCTGCTATAGACTACATTTCCTATTCTGCTACGGTAGCTTTTGGCTGGCTGAGCATGATAGGAAATGTAGTCATAAGCATTGCATCACAAATACACGTTTTAAAACTGCAATGACCGTATCCTATATTGTGCCCTGTACCTGCCACATAACCCTAGCAAACCTATACATGTGGGGTACCGCTATACTCAGGGGAAGTAGATGAACATATATTGGGGTTTTGTTTGGTAATAAAATAGAACAACCCCTTTAAATTCATACCTAAATTTCAAAGTGTGTGAAAATAAAACACACACAAAATTACTATGCCAAAACTTGTCAGAGATTGGTGGTAAAATGACAGAATGAAAAGTGTCCAGATACCCCAAGTTGAATGCCCTGGGATGTCTACTTTATAAAAATGTGTACATGTGGGTGGTTATTCAGCGATTCATGACCGATATCTGTGTTACAGTGTCACTAACGCTAATTTGTTTTAAAATGGTTTTGAAACAGCTATATGCTACTTGTATTTATTAACCTAAAACATGTAAAAAAAAGCAAAAAAACATATAAACATTGGGCATTTCTAAACTCAGGACCTATAGTCGAATCTATTTAGCAGGTTTTTTCATTAGCTTTTGGAGCTCAGCAAAAGAATTTACAAAGAAAAGTCAGTAAAAGTGTTGTTTTTTTTAAATTTTAACCATATTTTACTATTTTTTTCACAATACAATAAATGATATGAACAAAATAATGTCATGAAAAGAAAGCCCTTCTTGTCCTTAAAAAAAACAATATATAATTTGTGTGGGTACAGCAACAGACAAAGAAGAAAATTAAAGCTAAACACAAACACCTCAGAAGTGTTAAAACAGCCTCGGTCACTAACGCACAACATTCCAAAAGCAGTCTGGTCATGAAGGGGTTAAAACCAATTGTGAACACTTGTTGTGAAAATGCTTAGATCCACCCACCAGAGCTGCTATGACTGTTATAATGACAGCAGACACTAGGGGGCAGAAAAAGGCCAAATATACATCAAGAATAGAAAAAATACATACAAAATGAATGAATTTCTTATGATTATTATAACATAATGAACATAGTAATAGTAATGGTACAAAATGCTGCATATATAATAAAAACCCGCAAGCCTTTAGGTTTGCAGGTATCCAAATGAAAAATCCAGTCCTATAAGGTGTTATAATGGCCTCTATGCCCATAAATGAAAAATAATTGATATCACCATTATTACAATGAGAAAAGTGGAGATCTTTCCACCCTATGCTCAATATCAGAAATATGTTCCCTGATACTTTCTTTTAGCTCCCTGGTAGTCTGCCCAACATATTGTTTATTACACTTTTTACATTGTATCAAGTATACCACAACCTTTGTGGCAAAGTTAATGTATTGTTTAACCACAAACACTTTCCCATTATCTGTTGACATAAACTGACTAGTTCTATTCACAAAATTGCAACATTTACAAATTCTGTAATTGCAAGGGTACATGCCCTTAGTTGACATCTGTGCTGGAAAAGTAGGTTGGAGACAAGATATTACCCAGGGTTTTAGCACGTTTAGGGATAAACTTAATGTCTGTAGTTAGAATCTTATTATAAACTGTCTCTGAGCAAAGGACTGGAAGGTGTTTTCTAATAATATTTTTAATCTGATAAAATTCCTCACTGTAAGGTGTAATAAAACTGATGTTAGTATCCATAGATGCAAGATTATTGCCCACAGTTTAATTATGTTTGGAATTATTTGGAGATTGGTCACTGCTTGCTACAATTATGCTTAACCCCTTAAGGACAGAGCCTTTGAAACATTTTTGTCCTTTCTGGACAATGGCTATTTTAACATTTCTGTGCTGTTTGTGTTTAGCAGTAATTTTCTTCTTCGTCATTTGCTGTACCTACACATATTATATATTGTTTTTATCGGGACAAAAAGGGCTTTCTATGGATGCCATATTTTTGATCATATCTTATCATATTATTAAAAAAAAAAAAAATATGGTAAAAAAAAAAAAAATACACAAATTTCTTTGTTTTTATTTGAAACAACTTCTCCTCATCGACAATAGCGAACGAAAAAACATGCTAAATAGATTCTACTATTTCTCCTGAGTACAGGGATACCACCCATGCATAGGTTTGTTGGGTTGTTTGGGGGCTAAAATGCCAAATTTGTGAGGTGCAGTTTTTTGTTTTCCAACTTGAAATTTTTACATGCAGACAGCCTGCACCCATGTCCCATTTGGGACATATTTGAAACCAGCCAGTGTATTTTACCCTATCAACCCATATATTTTTTAAAAGTAGACACCCTAGGCTATCTCAAATGGTGGTATTTTAACACTTTCCATGCACTAATTCTACCACCAGCCTTTGTCAAAGTTTGTGGAAGTAATTTTTTTGTGTTTTTTTTTCACAAACCTTGTACTTCAGACATGAATTTACAGATTTTGGTATGTGTCACTGCCAAATAACACCCCAATAAGTGTTCAGCAACATCTCTTGAGTACAGGGATACCCCCCATGCATAGGTTTGTTGGATTTTTTGGGGGGTAAAAGGCCAAATTTGGGAGGTGAAGTTTTTGGTTTTCCAATTTGAAATTTTGACATGCAGACAGCCTGCACCCATGTCCCATTTGGGACATATTTGAAACCAGCCAGTGTATTTTACCACATCAACCCATATATTTTTTAAAAGTAGACACCCAAGGCTATCTCAAATGGTGGTATTTTTACACTTTCCATGCACTTATTCTACCACCAGCCTTTGTCAAAGTTTGTGGTAGTAATTTTTTTGTGTTTTTTTTTTCACAAACCTTGTACTTCAGACATGAATTTACAGATTTTGGTATGTGTCACTGCCAAATAACACCCCAATAAGTGTTCAGCAACATCTCTTGAGTACAGGGATACCACCCATGCATAGGTTTGTTGGGTTGTTTGGGGGGTAAAAGGCCAAATTTGGTAGGTGCAGTTTTTGGTTTTCCAAATTCAAATTTTGACATGCAGACCGCCTGCACCCATGTCCCATTTGGGACATATTTGAAACCAGCCAGTGTATTTTACCCCATCAACCCATATATTTTTTAAAAGTAGACACCCTACGCTATTTCAAATGGTGGTATTTTAACACTTTCCATGCACTAATTCTACCACCAGCCTTTGTCAAAGTTTGTGGTAGTAATTTTTGTGTGTTTTTTTTTCACAAATATTGTATTTTAGACATAAATTCACAGATTTTGGTATGTGTCACTGCCAAACAATAACCCAATATGTGTTCAACAACATCTCCTGAGTACAGGGATACCACCCATGCATAGGTTTGTTGGGTTGTTTGGGGGCTAAAAGGGCCACATTGTGAAGGTGCGCATTTTCAACTTGGAATATTGACGTGTAGCCAGCCTGAGCCCATCTTTCATTTGGGACTTTTTTTTTGAAGTAGGACAGTGTATTTTACCCCAAAAAGTATATATTTTGTAAAAGTAGACACCCTAGGCTATTTTAAATGGTGTTATTTTAACACTTTCCATGCACCAATTCTACCACCAGCCTTTGTCAAAGTTTGTGGTAGTCATTTTATTGTGTATTTTTTCCCACATACATTGTACTTTAGACACAAATTCACATATTTCGGTATGTGTCACTGACAAACAATACCACAATATATGTTCAGCAACATCTCCCGAGCACAGGGATACCACCCATGCATAGCTTTGTCAGCTTTGTTGGGTGTTGAAAGGCTACATGAGAGGTGCGCTTTTTGATTTTCAAACTTGGAATTTGAACATGTAGAGCAAGGAAGGGGTTAATAGCTCTTATAAGAGCCTTTGTAGTACTGTACAAAAAAATTAACCCCTAAAAATGCACAGACAAGAAAAAATGTTCTGCTGTGCAGTGATCAGTGGCAGGGAAGGGGTTAATACACTACACTATACAAAGGGTATGGCTTTTATAAAAGCCCTTGGGACTCACAATTTTTTAACATTTTATTTAATTTATTACAATTAAAAAATTATGTTATACAGATCTGTCTCTTTCCCTCACTAAAACTCAAGGATCCATATGGGTCAGAACAATATTTACGAACCAGACGAATGGTGATGCTCATCTGAGAAATCACCAAACCACCTTTGCCACTGATCGGCTGTTACTGATCGCTATACATGCGTTCAGACAGCTTCAAAAGGAATACACGTAATCCCCTAGTGGGTATAACTAACCCCTAGCGAGTCTGACAAAAAAAATGCTGATAGCAAAAAAAAATCCTTCTGCGACTAGATTGCTCCATATGCGCTGCTTAGACAGTGACCATATGCACTGCTTAGGCAGTGACCATATGTGCTGCTTAGGAAGTGATATACGGCAAGGAAGGGGTTAATAGCTCTTAAAAGAGCCTTTGATATACTGTAATAAATCAAAGTAAAAAAAAATAACCCCTAAAAAAATGCACAGACAGCAAAAAATGTGCTGCTGTGTAAGATCACTGCGTACACAGCGATCAATTGCAGGGAAGGGGTTAAATACTGGAAACGGCTTTTATAAAAGCCTTTGGGTCTCAATTCTATTAAATATATTATAATTAAAAACTTACATTATACAGCTCTGTCTCCCTCCCTCACTAAAACTCAAGTGAGAGGGAGGCAGATCTACACGGGTCAGATCAAATATTTACAAATATTGATCTAACCAGACGAATGGTGATGCTCATCTAAGCAAACGCCAACCCGCCTTTGTCACTTATCAGCTGTTACTGATCGCTATACAGCGGTCAGACAGCTAAAAAAAATTTTTTTACGTTAAACGTAGTCCCCTAGCGGGTATAATTAACACGTGACGGGTGTAATAAAAAAGTTAAAAAAAATTTAAAAATGCTTCTGCAGCAAGATTGCTGCATTTGCGCTGCTTAGACAGTGACCATATGCACTGCTTAGGCAGTGACCATATGTGCTGCTTAGGAAGTGATATACGGCAAGGAAGGGGTTAATAGCTCTTAAAAGAGCCTTTGATATACTGTAATAAATCAAAGTAAAAAAAAATAACCCCTAAAAAAATGCACAGACAGCAAAAAATGTGCTGCTGTGTAAGATCACTGCGTACACAGCGATCAATTGCAGGGAAGGGGTTAAATACTGGAAACGGCTTTTATAAAAGCCTTTGGGTCTCAATTCTATTAAATATATTATAATTAAAAACTTACATTATACAGCTCTGTCTCCCTCCCTCACTAAAACTCAAGTGAGAGGGAGGCAGATCTACACGGGTCAGATCAAATATTTACAAATATTGATCTAACCAGACGAATGGTGATGCTCATCTAAGCAAACGCCAACCCGCCTTTGTCACTTATCAGCTGTTACTGATCGCTATACAGCGGTCAGACAGCTAAAAAAAATTTTTTTACGTTAAACGTAGTCCCCTAGCGGGTATAATTAACACGTGACGGGTGTAATAAAAAAGTTAAAAAAAATTTAAAAATGCTTCTGCAGCAAGATTGCTGCATTTGTGTCAGATCGCTGCTTAGGCAGTGATCTACAGCAAGAAAGGGGTTAATCTCTCTTAAAAGAGCTTTTTTTTATACTGTAATGAATTACAGTAAAAAAAAAATGAACCCCTAAAAAATGCACAGACAGCAAAAAATGTGCTGCTGTGTATGATCACTGCGTACACAGCGATCAATGGCAGGGAAGGGGTTAAATGGCTTTTATAAAAGCCCTTGGTGTTTAAAATTTTATTAAATATTTTTTTTATTATTTTATTTTTTTACTTTATCTGATCTGTCTCTCTCCCTTACTATAACTAGTAAGGTGAGGGAGGCAGATCAATACTTGTCAAAGGCTTGTCAAAGAGCACTTACCATACATGCCTGCACACAGATCACATAGATCTGTTGTGCCATGCCGGCTCCCCCTAGAGCATCGGAAGTGAAATACTTTCACTTCCGATGCTCTTGCCATTAGAAGGGAAGCGCTGTACAGGCAGCGTTCCCTTCTACTGAGCAGATGGGGTCGCTCAGGAGAGCGACCACCATCGGCTCTGGGCAGCCTGAAGGTGTTGTTAAGTGCCTCGCTGGCGAGGCACTTTAACAACACCGGAGATGCTTAGAAAGCGAACGATCGTTCGCTTTCTAAGCACATGTGTGCAGTGGGCGCAGCCATTTTTAAATGGCTGCTACGATCACGCCGTGGAGTGATCGTAGCACGCCCCTGCACATTTGGGGGGTGTTGCACAATGCCTCTACCTAGAGGCATTGTAGCAACACCGTTAGAGTAAAGAAAGCGACCGCTGGTCGCTTTCTTTACTCAGTTTAGTGCATGACGTGCCAGGCACGTCACCTGTCGGCAAGTCCTCGATTTGCCGTGACGTGCCTGGCACGTCATCTGTCGTTAAGGGGTTAATTCTAACAAACTGGCCAACAGATATTGAATTGCTAATACTACAGGGGTGACAGCTTTTTAAGTGGAGGCCAGTATTCCCTGCCACGGTTTTACGAAAAGTACTTGTGTCCACCTTGTTATCTTGGGCTTGCAGAGTAAGATCTAAAAACAAAATAAGTAGCTCTCGTGGGTAAACTTCTAATTCAAGAAATTACTGTTGCAATTATCAACAAATTTAGGGATGAGAGATGCATCACCCCGCCACACAAACAGCAGGTCATCAATGTAAAAACGCCAAACTGGGCCTAAAGGGATTAGAGGTGGAGAAAACATATTGCTCCTCCCAAAAAAGTCATAAAGAGGTTGGCATATGAGGGGGCAAAACGTGCCCCCATAGCTGTACCACGTAGTTGTAAAAAGATTTTCTCATCAAAACTAAAATAGATCTATTCTCAAACATCACCAGGCCCGCGAATATACTAATAGAAGGGTTTCTTTTGGCGATGGTTACTACTCTGATAAATCGGAGTGCTTTCAGTCAGTTCACTGATTTGGTGACCCAAGAGAGTCTCCCCTCTCAAGTTATTTTTGACCATTAATCCTCCAATTGATATTTCATTAACTGAATTTGAAGATGCTTGCACTGAGTACTTTGGAGGTGTGGCGAAAGGAAGAGTTCTGTTTAAATCCACTTGTTTTATATACAAATTTAGCTCAGTTCGTGAGTTTCAGCATTGCAAATGGCCTGCTGGTTTTGAGATGGCTCCAGGGTGTCTCAGGATGTATCCCAGAGACAATAGGACAATGGGCTATAGCCTGAGATATCCTGGCAAGATATGGATTAAAAGTAATTAGTTTAAGGGTTCAAGGGAGGGGATCTTAATTAGGGTCAGGAAGGTTATCAGTCAGGGCTATTTCAGCTGTAATTTGTGGAGTGAATAATTCTGATGTTTGTTTTCATTGGGAGCTTAATACTGTATTTGGTGTGCTGGGGGAAGCTGGGTTGGGATTATAATGTAATCCATTTATCTCTCCAGATGTGGGGAGGAGTTCTGGCAGAGCATAAAAAGAATGTTTTGAACTCTGATTAAAGACACTGATTTTACCCCTTCATGAAGTGTTGGCTCATGTTTGGGGAACTGGGATTTTATATTCACTTTGCAGTGTATTTCGGCTGTTTATTCGGGAGTAAGCTGCACAGGGCTCATTTATTTATATGGGTTCCTTTACAGGAGGATTTGCATAGTTATTCACAAACTTCAGGGGAGGTAGTTACCCTACAAACTGGGCTTAAACCCATGGATACCTTTGAGAATCTCATAGAAGCTAATTTGAGAAAATGACATGCAGCCACAAGGAGTCACCCTTCTCGGGACAATTTGACTATATCACAGAGGAAAGTTCTTGAATCCCTGAGGCTCAATAAGGAGTTGATTATCAACGGTGCTGATAAGGGTGTCTCTGTGGTTGTTATGAATAAGACCTACTACATGGCAGAAGCCAATAGACAATTGTTGGATACCCAGGTATATAAACATCTTATTTCTGATTCTAGGTCCTCTTTTTTTTGCCTGAGTTATCGGATTTGTTAGACACTGGTGATCATGAGGGAATACTCAATATAGATGAAGTTCAATTTATTTATAAATCTAAATGGTCCAAAGACCAAGAATAAAAAGGAAACATTATTTTTCAACATTTACCTCTGGAATTGAAGTGCCTGCCTTTTTGTATGCTACACCCATTACATGGTCCATCACCCCAGGACATGCCCCATCATCCACATTGCACACCCATTACAAGGCCCATCACCACAGGACATGTCCCATCACCCACACTGCACACCCATTACATGGCCCATCACCCTAGAGCATGCCCCATAACCCACACTGCACACCCATTACATGGCCTACAACAAGGAGAATATAGATCCTGGGAAAAGAATGAAAAAGATTTAGGTATATGAAGAAGAATCACTTGAAGGTATTTATTCAGTTAATAGTGTAGTTCATAAATAGCACTATGATCACTGGGGTGTGTGTGTGTGGGGGGGGGGGGGGGGGGGGTCTGTTATATATAAACCCTGTGTAGAAGTAATGGTTATATTTTGGGTTGGGAAATAATTCATGTAACTTTCTAAGATAGTGGTAAGCTTTAAATGAAGGTTATAATATGCTTATTATTTGTGATTAATTTGATTAAATATTCCAGTAATAATTAAAATATCACCCTAGCATTATTACTTTGGTTGATTTGATTAAAACCACAAGTTTGTGTAATTTTATATAATAATGTATGTTACATCACTGTCATCATCTTCATCTTCGTCCACCTTACAAATCTCGAGAAAAGAAGGCAGAGGGCACACAAAACAACAAATGGGAACAAAAAGTATGAAAACAAGGAGATACAAGAGAACATAATGAATGCTCTGAATCTATCATTCAGAATTCTCACCACAGAAGAACTCTCCGAGCACCACCAGCTCATTGCAGGCACTAACATCAGAGCTCCGTGGACGGACATCACGATGTCTTATGTGCTTGGACTTGGACTCTGCACTAGTTTGATGCCTTTGAACCATCTAAATCATGTGAGTAGCAACTTACTGAGCGCATTATAACTTGCCCTACACACTTTGTTGGTCTTTATCGTCACAGATTACATATATTAAGACTCATGCTCGGACTATGTTTGATAGGACTTCAATTGCGCATATTTCCTATTTACTACAGTGTGTTCTAATTTTTTTGCATCTGCTTGACTAATCTACTCATTTCAGCTACATATAGTATTTACCGTATTTATCGGCGTATAACACGCACTTTTTCTCCCTGAAAATAGGGAGAAAATGATGGGTGCGTGTTATACGCCGAAAAAAAAAAAAACTTACCTCGTTCCTGCTGACCCCCGGTGCTCTGAAGCTGCGTGGCTGTGAGGGAAGCGTTGTGAGCTCCCCTCCAGCCGCGCGGTCAATAAAGTCTGTTTTTTTTAAAACAAACTTTATTGACCGCGCGGCTGAAGGGAAGCTCACAACGCTTCCCTCACAGCCACGCAGCTTCAGAGCACCGGGGGACAGAGCAGCAAAGAGGTAAGTGCTGAGCTATGGGGAAGGGGGGGAGGAGGGGCAATGTGGGCAATAGGGGCAATATCCTGGCATATTGGGGGCAATATCCTGGCATAATAAATGGCATATTGGGGGCAATATCCTGCATATTAAATGGCATATTGGGGGCAATATCCTGCATATTAAATGGCATATTGGGGGCAATATCCTGCATATTAAATGGCATATTGGGGGCAATATCCTGCATATTAAATGGCATATTGGGGGCAATATCTGGCATATTAAAATGGCATATTAGGGGCAATATCCTGCATATTAAATGGCATATTGGGGGCAATATCCTGCATATTAAATGGCATATTGGGCTTCAAAGTTCTTAATTTAAGTTCTTAAGTTTTTTTTCCTGAAATTTCCTTCTTAAAATTAGGTGCGTGTTATACGCCGGCGCGTGTTATACGCCGATAAATACGGTATTTATTTTACTTTTCCTATGTTAGTACTGTCTGAAAAATCACTACCATTGTGTGCTTGTTTTGATTGATGCAATTTGTTATCTTTTTAGCTATACTTTATTACCTTAACGTTTTGCGACCTTTTTATCTGTTTATATTTGTCCATTTTTATTTCATCTGGCATCTATGTGAATATATCTGTGAACTGTTGCTTGTAAAATTTGCACTATTTTATGTCTTCAGCTTCTTTGTCCTCCTTTTCTGTATTTTAGATTTTTAGGGCCATTTCTACAAAAGGGCCTTTTCTGGAAAAAGTGCTATTTGTTGCTTAGCACTATTTATACTAATAAGCTCTGCCTATTCACATTCCTGTCCAGCTGATCTGAACTCTTTCCCTAAAACCTAACTTCACCTTTAAAGGTTAAGTTGTACAGCATACTCTTGTTCAAGGGGACTTTTTTTCTCCTAAATGCAATAATTTTTAATACCTTAATAGACTGTAATAATGTTATTAGAGACATTATGGTAAAAATGTGTTTTTTTCCATGAAACAATTGTCAGAGAGGGAGCCAGAATTAGTCCAAAAAACTAAACCAAAATTTTACAGACAGTCTCACTTTACAACTGTGGCCAAAGCCTGCATGATGATGTCATAAGATACTCCTCTGCTCTCTTTCTGGCTCTGGTGTATCATGGTGGGCAGGACTAGGTGGCTATGTACAACTTTTGTTTACCTGTCTTCCAACACAAATAGATGATATGAACCTGATCAAACAAGGATAATAGCTCCGCCCCCTTGTGATGTAACAGTTACATTACCCTCCCATTCAATGCAAGTCTATGATCAAAATTCTGACTTATAGACTGCATTCTGTGTCCCCAGACCCAAAGTGAGAAATTTGTGCTGTAAAGTCACTAGGGGCTGACTTTTATTTGAAAAAACTTTTACTTATTTACAAATGTCAATGAAAAAACTGCAAAATAGATTCTACTATTTCTCCTGAGTACAGGGATACCACCATTGCATAGGTGTGCCATGTTTTTGGGGGGCTAAAAGGCCACATTTGAGAGGTGCGTTTTTTGCTTTTCCAACTTGGAATTTTGATTTACAGACAACCTGTGCCCATGTCCCATTTGGGAAATTTTTGAAGCCGGCCTGTGTATTTTACCCTATCAAACCATATATTTTTTTAAACTAGACACCCTAGGGTATTTCACATGGTGGTATTTTAACACTTTCCGTGCACTAATTCTACCACCAGCCTTTGTCAAACTTTTGGATAGTGCTGTTGTGTGTAGTTTTTTATTCCCACACATTGTATTTCAGACATAAATTCACAGATCCTGCTATGGGTCACTGCCAAAAAAAACACTCCAACGTGTATTCAGCAACATCTCTTGAGTACAGGGATACCACCCAATGTTTTTTTTATGTTGTTGGGGAGCTAAAAGGTCACATGTGAGATCTGCGCTTTTCGGTTTTCCAACTTGTAATTTTGACTTGCAGTCATCCTGCGCCCATGTCCCATTTGGGACATTTTTGAAGCCAGCCTCTGTATTTTACCATATATTTTTGAAAATTAGACACCCTAGGGCAGCGGTGGCGAACCTATGGCATGCGTGCCACTACTGGCACGCCGAGCCCTCAGCTGTGGCACGCGGTCAGGTTCAGGTCTGACGGCTTATCTGCTCCGTTGTACTGGAGGTGCAGGCATCAGCATAATAGATTGGCGCCGCCAGTCATCTGCTTCTTCTCCAGATGATTGGCGCATGCGCATTCTGTGAAGAAGCGTTCAAGTCGGAAAGCAATTAACTGTTAATGTTAGTATATGTGTGTGTGTGTATGAGTATTTTTTTTTTATAAATCTTTATTACATTTTAGAAAATTTACAAAATCACATAATTCCTTTTACAAAACATTTTTTAAAGTATTTAAAGATACAATGCAATTCCGTGTTTCAGTCTGTTCTGTGCAAATAGCAGTTTTCATCTGTGTACATTTTCCCGCAATCGGTATAAACTTCTATTAAATGGCTAGTGATGACCATTGCTTCCTAATGCCTTGTTTTCAAGTTTCTATGTCTGGGATGTCACTAGCACATAGGTAATTCTCTCATACAACGCATCACTTACACACCACACATACAAAACAAAAAGTCATTCATTTGTCAATCATTCTGATTACTTTTGGAGGGAGTGGGGGGAGGGGCCTCGTAGGATCCTGTACAGGGGGAATTTGCTACCCAAAGAAAACGATCAGGGAGGCGCCAATTTCGAGTTCCAATTAGACCAGATTTTATTATACATGCCCCGTCTTTCTAATGTGGATTCATAGTAATATCTTTCCGCCTGCGCCTGATAATCTATCTGCGCTCTTACTTCCTGCCATATTGGAATACTCGTTTTATTCCAATATCTGGCAAGGCAGATCTTAAAGGCCATAAGGATATTGATAACTAGAATTCTCTTAAACCTATCAGATATGGGTATATCCAAGCGGAATAAAAAGGATTGTGGGCAGAGTTCAGCTTTTAGATCAAGCAGGGTACCCAGTGTTTCCTGTAATGTTCTTTTATAACTGGCCAACACTCCACATTCCCACCAGATATGGAAATGGGTTCCAGAGTTTCTCTGGCATCGCCAACACAAATCACATGGATCGTTAGCGAATTTTGTTAATCGGGTTGGTACCATGTACCATCTATGGGTTAGTTTGTAAAACTGTTCCTGAATGTTGATACAATGTATTGATCTTCTTGTTTCTTTCCATACTCCGTGCCATTCGCTCAGCGGGAAGACAGAGCCTATCTCAGTCTCCCATTGGGTAATGGCAAGGGTTTTTATAGGCGGGTTCTTACTGTTAATAAACTTTACAACTCTTGATATTGGCTTCCTGCTTAAATCGGACGAGACAAAACAGTCCCATTCTGTCCGATCAGTAGCTGGATTTGCCAATAAAAAGGATTTAATCCTCATAAAGGTAAAGAGGTCTCTAGGTCTAAGACCAAATTTACGAGAAAGAACTGGGAATGGGGTCAATTGATCATCTGTATAGAGGTCGCCCAGCACTTTTATTCCCGATTCCCGCCAGGGATTCAGGTTTAGATTTACAATGCATACAGAAAGAATCGATAGGGGGGCTGCTTTCGAGAGAGTACTCACTGTATTCAATGATTTTTTTATTCTGTTCCAAGAGTATATAATTTCTCCGACTAGTTTAGAATGTGTCCCTACCTTTCTGGATAGTTTTGGGGTTAACCACTGCAACAATGAAAGATCGATATCTTTTGTTTGATGTTTTTCAATTCTATACCACCCTAAGCTTTCATTCTGTTTTGAATTCCATGCTAACATATGGACTATCTGGCATGCCTCTAGTATCTTATTAAGATCAGGGTACCCCAGCCCGTCCTGGTCTAGACTACGTCTGAGAGTTCTGTGGGGGATCCGCAGTTTTCTTGCCCCCCCAAACGAATCTCGAAAATAGTAAATAGAATTCTTTAGTTATCGAGTTGGGCACCCTGTTGGGGATGAGTCTGAAAAGATAGGTCAACTTAGGCAGTATGTACCCTTTAAGAATATTAATGCGTCCGAGCCAGGATGTTTCTATTCTGGCCCATTGAGTTGTGAGACGTTGAAGGTCTGTAAAAAGGTAAGTATAGTTTGCTGTAACTAAATTCCCAAGTTGATGGGTCATTTTCATTCCAAGATAGTCAATTGATTCTGAGCTGCCAGTTTTTTTACCAAAATATTTCAGTATCTGGGAATAAATAGTCTGATGATATAAAAAAGGCCATAGTTTGCGTCTTGGCCAGGTTCAATCTATAGTTAGAAAGTGTCCCATAGAATTCCAGAGCTTTTAAGAGATCCCCTGGACCCCCTGGATTCTGTTGGGGAATAAAGGGATAACAATACATCGTCCGCATATAGTGTAATAGTATGCATGTGTTGCCCAACTCTGATGCCACGAATATCGCTAGAACTCCTTATAAATTCAGCTAGAGGCTCTATTGTTAGAGCATACAACAATGGTGCCAAAGGGCAGCCTTGTCTAGTGCCGTTCCTAATAGGAAAAAATTCAGAAGCCAGGAAAGTACCCTTTATCCTTGCCTGGGGATTTGAATATAATGCCATATTCATCTCGTAGAATGGACCCGCAAAACCAAAAGCCCTCAGAGTTTCTGCCAGGAATCGCCAATCCACTCTATCGAACGCTTTCTCAGCGTCCAGAGCTATAATGATAGATGGTAGCTTCTCTTGGTTAATGTGGTCCATAACCCAGAGAATCCTATGGACATTATCAGTGCCTGATCTTCCCTGCATAAACCCGGCCTGGTCAGTATTAATCAAGTTCGACATAACCCCTTTCAATCTCTGGGCCAGTATCTTTGAATATATTTTAATGTCCAGATTGATAAGCGATATAGGCAGGGGCGTTACTAGGTCTCCAAAAGATCTGGGGCTGGAGCCCATAGCAGGTTTGATAGAAGTGAAGTGGGCATATGAAGGATTTATATGATGCCAATGAGCAATAATTATATAGGATATATAGAATATTAAACTATAAATACATATAAATGATTTATGATAATGCCAATGCCAATTAACAATAACATAATATGCAAGGCTTTATACCAATGGGAATATCTAAATAATGTATATGATGCCTATGGGCTGTAAATGCACATTCTCTCTCACACACACGCTTGCTGTCTCATATATACACACTCGCTGTCTCGCACACACTCGCTGTCCCGCACACATTCGCTGTCTCACACACACTCCTTGTCCAGCACATATTCGCTGTCTTGCACACACTTGCTGTCCTGCACACATTATCTGTCTCGCACACACATACCAGCCAACAGAAGCGTTTGAAAAATAAAATACATGTTTCAATATGTCCCCATCCCTTTTTCTTTTTTTCAGAGAGAAAATAAACTGACATAAGAGCAATGCATTTTAATACATGTTCTTCAACACATACTCAAGGATTTTTTTTTGCAAAATACACACCAGGGCACAATTAAATTATGTTTTAAGTGTTTATGTGCGTATGCGGTTTACTATCCCCTAATCGTTGGGCATAAGTTCTGATAAAATATATATGCATGGGTTTTACACAAACTCCGCTACTGTACTCTAGAAGAAAAAGGATTCCCCAACCTAATGCAAAATAGCACACAAATTTCAGCCATCAGATGCTTACACAATAGAGCATTTTGTTCTCATTCATTTTGTTATAATTAATATTAATAGCAATGCAAATGACTTTCCTTCTTTATAATGTGGCACATTAGCGTAAGAAACAAACATGCAATATTCCCATTGAAATTGAAGATGTATTTATAGCTAGGGGTGCTAAAATGGTGGGCACATATTGCAAAATGACATGTGGCTCCCCTCTTGTAATCCACAACTGTCATCAGGTCACTTTTATTCCTACATCCTCCAGACAAACTCAGCAAACACACACTCACTCACAGACACAATCAGCCAGCACATCCTCGCAGACATACTCAGTAAACAGACACACTCACACTCAGCCAGCACACAAGAACTCACACACTCACTCAGCCAGCACACACACACTCACTCAGCCAGCACACTCACTCACTCAGCAAGCACACACACACTCACTCAGCAAGCACACACACACACTCACTCAGCAAGCACACACACACTCACTCAGCAAGCACACTCACTTTCTCACACAAGCACACTTTCTCACACAGCACACACTCAGTCAGCACATGCTCACTCACTCATACATACATGATATGTAAGAAGATTTGCCAATTCTGGCGATTGGCACATCACACTGTATGACCTGCACTGTGCAATCCACTGCGACCTGGACACTGGGAAAAGAACACGCAGCAGATACCATTGCCTCAGGAATGATAACCATTGCCTCAGTAATGATACCCTGAGTCCCTTCCACTCCCACAAACAGGCTGGGAAGTTCCTAGAATGGGACAACATATTGTCATATATCTCTGATCGGACTACAAACACAGCCTGGGAATCAGTGTTACAGTATGATTACTGCATGGTATGTACATGCAGAGTCCAGTCATCCATGAGTCCATGAATGTCCCCCTCCCTACCTCTCAGGGAACCTGCAGGAGAAACTCACAGTCTTCAGAAGCAGTCGCTTCTGTTGCTGGCAGTGGGGTCCTTTTCACAAAGTATATATCGTATATAGGACCTAACGCGGAGATAAAAAAAAAAAACAGAAGGAAGGCGGCATGCGCCCCTTAAAGTGCCGACACCGAATGTTAATGTGACAGGGGGCTTAACTCAGGAAGCAGCCTCAGAGACTCGGGGCTATGAACTGGATATTTGGGGCTTTAGCCCCGGTAGCCCACCCCTAGCGACGCCACTGGATATAGGTCTTTAATTACTCACTTGGGTGGGGTCCTTTCCTGGCTTCGGGATAGGAGATATAGATGCCTCCAGCATCTCCCTTGGGAACCCGTTAGCACCATTTATTGCATTGAACACCCTAGATAAAACAGGGGTAATGGTCGTACTCAATGTTTGGTAAAAGATAGAAGAGAAACCATCGGGTCCAGGAGCCTTCCCCCTCTTTAAATCTTTAATCATAGTAGATATTTCTGTGGGAGAGATTTGATGGTTAAGAAGGTCCAGTTTCTCTCTCGTGAGTTTCGGCAGTTTGAGGGAACCTCAAGATCTGCGAGCTCGTAGCATCAGACCGGGGCAAGTTATACAATGTTTCGTTGTAGCTTTGAAATGCTTTGGCTATTTGTTTGGGAGAAATATATGACTGGCCATTTTGAACAATTTTATTAATTCTTTGGTTCTTTTTCACCATATTAATTTAATTGGTTAGTTCTCTACCCACCCTGTTATTACTGTAGTACCATTTATACTTCAGGCGTGACAGAGCTGTTTCAGCATTACTCCTTAATCTTTCTGTGATCTGTTTCTGTACTTCGTGGATCCCATCCCCTCCTTCTCGACTAGGGAATTGCTTGTTCTTTTTTTCTAGAATAGCCAGGTCGCCATATAATTGTGCCAGATCTTTCCCCCTTTGTTTTTTAACCCATGCCCCTGTTCTGATCAGATGTCCTCTCATACAACTCTTCAGCGCAAACCATAGAGTTGAATCAGAGGTCTCATTATACTCAAGATATAGTTTTGTCTGATCAATCAAATCCTGTTTACTTTCGGGGGAGGTTGAGGTTGATGGTCATTGAGTTTCCAGCTATTTCGTATTTTATATGCTGGATTCCCTTTTACCTCCATTAGGACTGGGGCCTGGTCTGACCAAGTAATTTGCCCTACCCTAATCTTAGAGCATCTGCCCAATGATGGTCCCGGCATTAAGAAATAGTCAATACGTGAGTATGAGGAATGGGGTCTTGAGAAAAAGGTAAAGTCCTTTTCCTCAGGATGATTCACTCTCCAAATGTCATAAATATTGTTACTGTGTAACCAGGACGAAAAAGCTTTTGCTCTGGCTTTCAGTCGTAGGTCATAATTACCCAGTTTCGGTTGCTCTTCTATCTAAATCAAAATTAGCTATTAAATTTAGGTCGCCCCCTATTATAACCAATCCTCCAGCAAATTTTTCAACCAGTTCCATTGCGTACTTGATATTACTTATGGGTCTATCTGACGAGGCATATAGGTCAACCAAAGTATACATAACATCGTCGATTTGACATATCAACAACAAACATCGACCCTCCTGATCGCATTCATGAAATACATATTCAAATTTGTGTCTAGCGGACAAAATTATCGCGACCCCTCTTTTTTTCCTCTCTGACATAGAAGACGTGTACACATAAGGATATCTACTATATTTCCACAAGCTTGGTTGGTCACGATTCCAGTGCGTTTCTTGAATAAACGCCACATCTACTCCTTCTGATTCTAGTAGATTGTATAGATAGGAGCGCTTATAAGGCGAATTCAGCCCCTGTACATTGATTGTCACAAGTTTAAGAGATTCCAAGAGCCTGTTCCCACATATCTAGACTCCTCCCCCGGTGAACCCCCGTGCCAGCCCCCTCAGTCCCCAGCTTCCCTCCCCACACATACAACCAATCATTCCTCAATACGCAACCACCCTTCATAGCCGCGCACTCTGGATGTAATATCTCCAGTATGTGCGTGAGCGGTGGGAAAAAAAAACAAAAATTCCCTGTAGCATCAGGGATAGGCATGGGCTGCCAACAGGAGCCTATATTTACAAGCGGGAAGATCGTGCAAATCAGGTGGAAAGATAGAGAGGAGGGAGAGACGAGAAAAAGGAGAAGAAAAAAAAATGAAAGAAGAGACAAAGGAAAGGATGGTGGGCTCCATCATTTCTTGCTCAAATTATCATGTTAGACTGTCTTTTCAACCCCCAATGATATACCAGTGTTCAAATCGGGCTCCCCAAAGCAAGAGAGAAATTACACACTCTCAGTGGGGATGCACATATTATCACTTGTGTCCCATCATTTAATTTAGCAATAATATTAAACTGCCTTTTGTGCTCTAAATGTGTTCATATATGTTGTGCGCTATGTGCGCATTTAACAACCCACTCTAGGTAGTGAAATAACAATCCCTTTCCATTATGCTCCATACGTTATACTATCTCAATATTGCAGAGAATCTTCCTTCCTTCCAACACACGCTCATAATTTTACCCATCATTACGTTTACCTTATTTAAATCTCCACCTGTGCACCATAAATGGTAGTGTTTCAATATGTTTTATGTAAAAAAATGAATGTCCCAATATTACTAAGCTTTGTCAAATCTTAACCCGAGGGTATACACACATTTTTAGACCTATATCTAGACCGTGATAAATAACCTCGTAAGATTCCGTTATAAAAGTGTGTGAATAATTAATAATTGACCTTAGTCCTAGCAATACCACCACCTATAGATAGTATTCGGTCCCCTCCCTCCTCCCCCCGGTGCTGATTCCAAAACCATTTTTACAGTCATTACAGTCCCCACACAGAGAGTTTGACTCTTAGTTGTTGTGGGTCTGAAAACGTATAAACTGCATCCTTATATGTTACGCGAATATTCATTGGGTAGCCCCAAGCGTAAAGAATGTCAATTTCCCGCAAACACCGGGTATGGTCTGCAAATTTTTTCCTGAAAAGTCTTGTGGCCTGAGACAGGTCAGCAAAAAACATAAGCTCCACAAATTTGGGATTTTTAGTCGTGTTTTTCCTGAATTCTCTGATCAAGTTGTCTTTGAGTCTGTAACTAATAAAATGTACAATGACATCACGTGTAACATTGCTCTGTGTCAGATTAGCAGGTTTCGGGAGCCTATGTGCTCTTTCAATAGAGTAGGGGCCTAACATGGCTGCAGGTATGTAGGTGGATAGGAGTTTATTTAGATAGTCGTCCAGGTCCACAATCTCTGCTATCCCCCGAATCTTTAGATTTTGCCGGCGAGAGCGGTCCTCCATATCAGCCATTTTTACACTAAGCTTTACTGTATCCGAATTCAATAACTAATTTTGGGCTTGCAGGTCATTAGTTTTCAGTTGGAGTAAGGCAATGTCATTAGCTTGGGTCAAAAGGGATGCACAGGTTCTTTTGCGTGATGTACTCAGCAGGCTCATGAGAACTTGTTTCACTTGTACGGTCTGGGGATCCCTTGTCTGTAACTGCAGATGCATTCAATTGGCTTTTAGGAGAGTAGAAGGAGTCTATAGGCAAGGGTTTGGTTATTTTGCCTGGGTTTTTCGTCCTATCAGATTTTTCTGCCTTATCAGATTTATCATGTTTGGGAGCCATGTTGTGGGAGAGCAGTATTTACTAATTCAGCCAGAAAATAGGCTTTCTTTTGCTGCCTCAAGTTAAAGCCCATTTTTATCCCTTTGAGATAGCTTACATGTCTATTGCCTTACTTCCTAACAAGTCTTTTATCACTTGCTTATATGCTGGAACTTTGATTAACAGCGGTACCTTTGTCCTTCTGAACGTTTAGACTTCCAGATCTCCGCAGTGACCCAGCCGGCGTCCTTCTACAGAAAACACAGATGCTCCGACTAATTCAGCCCTCCACGACACCAGAGCCTCGGCAGCCTCTATCAAGAGCGGGGAAGTAGAGGAACGCAAATCTCCAAATCTCCGATAGCTCAGGGACTGCAAGACATCCGTGTCTCTCCTCCTAGCAGCCCGACACGCCCCTTCCGTCCTCCGTGCTACGTGGTGCTACGCATCATCCCCAGAGCAAAGATTCTAAAAGTGTGTGTATGAGTATATGTGTGTGTGTGTGTATGGGTGAGTATATGAGTGCATGTGAGTATAAATGTGTGTGAGTTTGAGTATAAGTATAAGTGTGTGTGTGAGTATAAGTGTATGTATGAGTATAAGTGTGTGTGTGTGTATGAGCGTCCCATGTCTGTATCACTCTTCTCCCACCTCTCCCTATGTCTGTTTCTCTATTCTCTACCTTCCCATTTTTGTTTCCCTCTCCCTTCCCATGTCTCTTTCTATCCTCTCCCTTCCCATGTCTCTCTCGCTCCTCTCCCTTCCCATCTCTGTCTCTCTATTTTCTTCCTTCCCTTGTCTGTCTCTCTCCTCTTCCTTCCCTTGTCTGTCTCACTCCTCTCCCTTCGCATGTCCGCCCATCGCTCTCCCTTCCCATGTCTGTCTCTCTTTATCCTCTCCTTTCCCATGTCTCTCTCTATCCTCTCCCTTCCCAGATAGAAATCAATTGAGCTGCAAGTTTGAAAATGACTTGCTAAGCTCTTGCTAGACTTGCCAAGCTTCACAAGTTTGTTGAACATTTGCTTTAAGTCTGCATTGCAAGTCTCCAGATCAACTTGCTTTGCAAATTTGCTGCAAGTTCTTCTTCAGTTTCAAAATATTGTGTGCAATATGGACACCCCACCACAGAGGTCAGACAGGTGCTGCATTACCATCTCACTGCTGTGTGTAAGCTTTTATTTCTATGGTGCTGGCAGCCATTTTATAATCACTTTGGAAGTTGTGTGAAGAGAGGTGAGTGGGAACCATGAGATCTGATATAGAGTTCAGGGAGGATAGAAATCAAGGATTAACTAAACATAATCTTACATTTGTGTAGCACAATGGGGAATATTTTACTTTTCCTTATTAATAGAGGGGCTTAAAGGAACATGCATTCATTCTGTGGATTGGAAGAGGGATTGCCCCTCTTCCACACACACCTTAACAGATATTTCTAAATCCTGCTTTACACCTTTCCAACATGAGTACTCAGTTACAAAATCTCTGCATTCCTTAAAATCCTCTTCACCCAGTGCTTATTCCTATAGTCCTCCAATTATCATTCCTTTCAATTCTGCTCCATCTAGTAGAGCTACACACCATCCTTCAACAAGAAGACTTGCAGCACATTTCCCATTATTCAGGTCAGTTTGTAAAACAGATATATGTTTCTATTTTTGCAATGTAAAATGTAGTTTTATTGGGTTAATGTTTTATTAAGTCTTTTACATAACTTATATTATCTCCTTCAGTTCCACACTGCTTTCAAAAGATCATGTACTTTTCATTTGGTCCCAATAATTGTTTTTTAAAGAAATATGCTTGCTGTACATTGTTTTACCTTGATGTAAGGCTAAACCTAAAAAATGCTCTAAATTTTGTGTTGAAGAAGTAGAATATTGAGGCAGTTTGCATAATTTGTATGCTGAATAAAAGAAGGAAAACATAGTTTAGTGGTCACCTTCTGACATGGTCATATGGAAAGTACTCATTAATTACAACAGAGCATTTAAAGTTGCTCTTGGTAATATTTCTCAATCATACTAATTCCCTTTTTTTTTTTTTTCTAGCTTCAGCAAGAGAGGATAGAAAATAGGCAGCTGTTCTGCAGAATGGTGGACATATCTGGGACACTTGGAAAAATAGAGGAAAGAGTGGAAGCTATAGCACAAAGAAATGTACCCATAGCAGAAGAAGATGACACATTCATTTTTAGTCTTTGGAAGTTGCTTTGAAAACAAGCGAATCTTTGAAAAACAAACTGGTAAGCTCTTAAGTTCAGGTTTATCCCTTTAGTTTGGTTGCAGCTGGACTTAATGTGCGTCTTGAACACAATAATTGGTCCAATTGTGGAATAATTTACAGTGTAAAAGATGAGTGCTTATTTGTAATCACAATGCTAAGTTCTTTACACAATGTTATGATGATGTGCCTATACAAAATATCTCTTTAATGCCAGAATTGTTTTTTCATTGTTATCTAGCTTGTAAAGTACTCACTCTCTTAACATTGATGTTATCAATTTTTATTTTAATAATTCTTATTTTGAATGCAACATGTGGAAATTTATCTTACCAATTGAAAAGAAAAATCATTTACTTGCTAAATGACATTGATAGACAGTCATATTATATATATATATAAATATATATATGTTTTTACATTAATTTTCTTATTTAGCAGATAAGAGTACTCAACAAAGTTGTAGGGAAGAATGTGCATTTAAATTTTTGTAATATGATGTAAAGATTAATGGAGGATAATTGCCGAAGACTATCATCTTTCCAGAACCTCGACTAAACATCTGACAGAAGGGCCTTTGCTGGTACCCAGATATGCAGTTCAGTTCTTGGTGAGTCATAATTTATGTGTTTATAATCTTCAACAGTTCCAGGGTTTTTTGGGTAAAGTGAAATCTGTGGCACTGTACAAACCACACACATGTACATGTATATTTAAAAAAGTATTATTTGTATGATTAATTGGAATATGTTAATGATGTGTAACATAGTAACATAGTAATTTAGGTTGAAAAAAGACACAAGTCCATCAAGTTCAACCCTTCTACCTATCATTACAGCTTTTGATCCAAAAGAAGGCAAAAAACCCCTAAGTGTACATTAATTAAAGGTGAGCAGTTATTTTAATGCAACATTATATTGAGGTGTTTTCAGATTCTTAAGTGGTTGATATTTTTTTTATGATTATAGATAATTTTCAGAATGCAAAAGACCTATGAAATACAGTACAATTTGATATTTGGAATATTGGTATTTAATCCTGGATCTGAAGTCAGAGGCTATCTCTAAAGGCACTTTTTTTTTAAAATTATATATGGATATCTGACTGTCTATCTATCATATACTTGATTATTTAATGTTTTTTGTTCTTGCAGAAGCATGCCGAACAGTCTCTAAAGATGCTACAGACTATGATATGAGAACATATATTGTCGATTGGCTTAACCAACCCCACACACCAATTGTTTGTAGTTGCAGGTAGGTCATCTTTTTTGTTATTTGTTTAATTGAGCCTACTGAGCCACCTATTTTCAATTTACTTTATCCTGTTTGTATAGACTTATTGATAAGGCACTAAGTGATAAATACCGCGAGTGCGTAAATTATTTTTCTATAACGCACCCTAGAGATTCCCATTAGAAGTGTTAACTATGGGTTTTCTCAAGGAATGGGCACATACGGTATACTTAATGCACCTGTGATGGTTGGGTCCTGGCTGCTCTGTACTTGCATGGCACAGTTTAGACCTTAATCTGCCTGTGGATTCTTTGTTTCTCAGCCTATACGTTCTGTAAAGGAACCCATATATAATAAATGAGCCCTGTGCAGCTTACTCCCGAATAAACAGCCAAAATACGTTGCAAAGTGAATATAAAATCCCAGTTCCCCAAACATGAGCCGAGACTTCATGAAGGGGTAAAATCAGTGTGTTTAATCAGCGTTCAAATCATTCTTTTTATGCTCTGCCAGAACTCCTCCCCACATCCAGAGAGATAAATGGATTACAGTATAATCCCAACCCAGCTTCCCCCAGCACACCAAATACAGTATCAAGCTCCCAAGTAAAACAAACATTACAATTATTCACTCCACAAATTACAGCTGAAATAGTCCTGACTGATAACCTTCCTGACCCTAATTAAGATCCCCTCCCTTGAACCCTTAAACTAATTACTTTTAATCCATAACTTGCCAGGATGTCTCAGGCTATAGCCAATTGTCCTATTGTCTCTGGGATACATACTGAGACACCCTGGAGCCATCTCAAAACCAGAAGGCAATTAGCAATGCAGAAACTCACAAATGGAGCTAACTTGGTATATAAAACAAGTGGATTTAAACAGAACTCTTCCTTTCGCCACATCGCTCCCCCTTAGTTCCATGGGACGGCATACCCGCCTAGACCCTAACGGGTTGGCTTGGGGATGTCCGGTGTTAAACTTTGTTTTTCCAGTTCTGTTTGCCGGGATAACCCATCTGCGTTGGCATTCTGCTTCCCTGGCCGGTACTGCATTGTAAAATTATAGGGTTGCAGTGCCAAGCTCCATCTTAGCAGTCTGGGGTTATCTCCGGCTACTCTGTTGAGCCAGATGAGGGGGTTATAATCCGTCATAACCGTGAAAGATTGTCCATATAAATAAGGCTGTAATTTCTTCAGGGCCCAGACTAATGCCAAACACTCTTTCTCAACGGTGGCATAACTGACCTCTCTGGGTATAAGTTTTCGGCTCAGATATGCTACCGGATGCTCCAGGCCATCGTCCCCCACTTGACTTAACACGGCTCCCAGTCCGAACATTGAGGCATCTGTGTGAACGAGGAATCTTTTAGTGTGGTCAGGTGCCGCCAATACAGGGGTTTTACTTAACGCAAGCTTGAGTTTCTGGAAGGCCTCCTCACACTCCGGAGACCATACTACTTGCCTAGGTAACGACTTTTTGGTAAGATCGGTCAGGGGTTTGGCTGTGGCGCTATAATCTGACACAAATTTCCTATAATAGCCTGCTGTTCCCAGAAAGGCCATAACCTGTCTCTTGGTGCGTGGTTGGGGCCACTGTGTGATAGCCTCAATTTTAGCTGGCTCAGGCCTCTGCTTGCCTGACCCTACCCTATGGCCTAGGTATTGGACCTAGGCCATGCCTACATGACATTTTTCTGGTTTCAAGGTTAATCCTGCCTCTTGAATTCGCTTGAGTACTACAGAAATGTGCTCCAGGTGGGCCTCCCAAGTGCTGCTCTAAATGGCTATGTCATCTAGATAATCCCTCTAAGAGCCGGTGTGCCATCCTTTGAAAAGTAGCTGGGGCATTCTTTATCCCAAATGGCATGACCTTAAATTGGTACAAGCCAAATGGGGTGACGAATGCAGACTTAGGAATAGCATCAGGCTCCAAGGGGATTTGCCAATACCCCTTGCACAAGTCAATAGTGGTCAAGTAATTACCCCTGGCCATACGGTCTAATAACTCATCTACCCTGGGCATGGGGTAGGCATCTGTACGGTCATTAAGCCTGCGGTAATCCACGCAAAACCGCGTGGTACCATCTTTCTTTGGTACTAATACCACTGGGGAGGACCAAGGGCTCTGCGAGGGTTCTATAACCCTTAGGTCCAGCATCTCCTGAATTTCTTTTAACATGCTATCTCTAACTGCCTCAGGAATTCTGTATGGTTGCTGTCTCAAAGGTACCTGACCTGGGGTCTCCACCCGGTGGACTGCCAGCGTCGTGTAGCCCGGGAGAGCAGAAAACATATCCCGAAATTCCCGTAACAGCTGAGTAGCCTGTGCCCTTTCCTCTGGTTTCAACTCCGGTCCTAGTCCAACCTGCTCCACCCCAGTGGGTTCTTTGTGGAGCAAGTTGGGCAAGGGCATACCCTCACTATCTTCAAACGCCGGAGCGCATACTGCAGAGACTTCCTCTGGCCTCTCAAAGTAGTGTTTTTAACATATTAACATGAAAGGACCTGCGGATCCTTTCATTGTTACAATCTGTTACTATGTACGTAGTGTCGCTGACCCTGGCTAATACTTTGTAGGGCCCTTGCCAAGAGGCCTGTTACTTGTCTGTTTTGGTCGGTTTGAGGACTAACACTTTTTTATCTATCTCTAGAATACAATCTCTAGCTCCCCTATCATACCAGTGTTTCTGACGTTGTTGAGCCGCCTGCAGATTTTCCCTTACTGATTGAGTAAGCGCCTGCAGTCGGTCCCTCAACTCTAAAACAAAAGGTACTATCGGCGTGCCTGATTCTCCCATATCCCCTTCCCAGTGCTCGCGAACCAGGTCCAGGGGTCCTCGGACTCTCCTTCCATATAACAGTTCGAAAGGAATGCGAACAGCAGGTGGGGAAGGAACTTTTCCCAGTTCCGCCAGGTCTCTGGGGATGATAGGGAGAACTCAGTATGGGTTTTTCTCCGCAGCTCTGCCAGAGCTGCTGAGTAACTACCGCTGGGAATTGGGTCCCTTGGTCGGATACTATTTCCCTAGGGAACCCAACTCGAGTAAATACTTTGATGAGAGCTTCAGCTACGGTTTCAGCAGTGATATTAGGTAAGGCTATAGCTTCCTGGTAGTGTGTAGCATAGTACACCACCGTAAGAATATATTTCTTACCCAATGGACTAGGCTTACTAAGGGGTCCTATCAAATCCACTGCCACTCTGAAAAAAGGTTCCTCTATTATGGGAAGAGGTCTTAATTTCGCTCGGGGGTGGTCACCCCTCTTTCCTACTTTTTGGCATACATCACAGGTTCTACAATAATTTTGTAAATCTTGGACAGCACCTGGCCAAAAAAATGTCTGAGTCAACCTATCTCGGGTTTTCTTAATCCCTAGATGTCCTGCTAAGGGTATATCGTGGCTAATCCGTAATAACTCTGCCCTATATTTGTGGGGTACCACTAACTGTTTTTTCATCACCTGTCGGGTTCCTCCTCCCGCCCCCTCTGTTATCCGATATAGCAAACCTTTTTCCCACTGGAACCTTTCCTGTCCTACGTCTCCCTGGGGTTTATCTGCCTCCCTCCTGTACCCCCTTAAAATGCTATCCTCCCTCTGAGCCTGCCCAAAGTCGGTGGGAGTGGCCCAATACATGTTGGGACTAGAATCTACAGAAGCATTATTAGTGCCTACCGGGTCATCCGTGGAGTGTGAGGTGTCCATAGCTCGTGCCTGTTGTCTGGTTGTGACTGGCAGCGCTCCTGCTGTAGTCGGCTGTATAAATTGAGAAGTCAAGCACCCCAAATCGTTTCCCAGCAAAACCTCCGCCGGTAACTCTGGCATGATGCCCACCTCCACAGCCTTAGCCCCGGTGCCCCAGTCAACGTGTACCATGGCAGTGGGTAACTTGGAATAGCCCCCCCCCCGCCACCCTTACAGCCATGGAGCGTCCCGTATGTTGGAATGGTTTGACACGGTGTGGTTATACCAGGGTTATCGTAGCTCCAGTGTCTCTCAGTCCTCTGGCTTCCTGCCCATTAAGTCGCTCGGTCTGTCGATGGTGCGCCCAATTGTCATCTGCTGCTTGAACTGGGTTGACCTCGTGTAGCTTGGACCAATTCTTTGAATTAGTGTGGTCACCCCCTTGCGTAGAATAGTTGTAATCCTCTTGTATACAATGAGCAGCTGCTCTCGTTGGTGGGGCTGGTGCTCGCCCCCATCGATCAGTATTACGGTGTGGACAATTCGGTTTTATATGTCCCACCTGTTTACACCCAAAACACATCGGTGCAGTTTTCTGAACCCCAGTGGAAGTAGGTTGACTCACCGGTGGTACTGGTTTCGGTTGCGGTGCTGGAGCTTGAGCGTGATACCGTGGTCGAAATCCTGAAGCTCCCCAGTTGTGATCTATCCGTCTGCTCTCATGAAATTTGTCTGCTAGACGTGCTGCCTCTTCTACTGACAGCGGCTTTCTGTCTCTGACCCAATCCCTGGTATCTGTAGGAGTGTGGTCAAAAAACTGCTCCAATAATAACAATTGTAATGCATCCTCCAGTGTAGTTGCCTGGCATCCCTGCATCCAGTTACTGGCAGCGCGGTGCATGCGGAATGCCCACTCTGTGTAAGAATCTTTGCCCTGCTTGCGGAGCGACCGGAATTTTCTCCTGTGTGCCTCCGGTGTAACTGCATAACGGGCTAACAAAATCTCCTTCACTTTTACATAGTTTTGTATGTCCACATCAGGTACCGCTCTAAAGGCTTCTGCTGCTCTGCCTGATAGCTTGCTGCTCAATATTGCAGGCCAATTAGTTTTATCCACATCTTCTAATACACACTGTCTTTCAAAGTCCTGCAAATAATTATCAATATCCATTTCGCTTTCTATAATAAAATTAAAGGCAGCATAATTTATCTTACATGGCCGCCCCATAGATGATCCTGGTAGTGACAGTATGTCCATTTGTGGTGATCTTTCTCTGGTCTCCCGTGCTTCCCGGCGACTCTCTGCTTACGAAGCTTGTGCCATGATTTGTACCACAATCTCTGGTGCAGGATTCAGTTTCTGAAACTCTGTTTCTTCTGCGTTCGCCATTTGTACCTCGCTGGTTCGGTCACTCTCCATTAATTCGGCTATTATCGTGGCTTTCGGCTTGTTGCTTGCCACTATGCCTCGAGCTTCCAGCAGTTCTTTAAGTGTTGTTCATTTCAGCCGTTCGGATCTATGCGCCATTCACTTCCTTTTCGGTTAAATGAAATAAATCCATTCGGGAGAAATCCCGCCGCTTGCCACCAGTGTAAAGGAACCCATATATATTAAATGAGCCCTGTGCAGCTTACTCCCGAATAAACAGCCAAAATACATTGCAAAGTGAATATAAAATCCCAGTTGCCCAAACATGAGCCGAGACTTCATGAAGGGGTAAAATCAGTGTGTTTAATCAGCATTCAAATCATTCTTTTTATGCTCTGCCAGAACTCCTCCCCACATCCGGATAGATAAATGGATTACAGTATAATCCCAACCCAGCTTCCCCCAGCACACCAAATACAGTATCAAGCTCCCAATGAAAACAAACATTACAATTATTCAGTCCACAAATTACAGCTGAAATAGCCCGGACTGATAACCTTCCTGACCCTAATTAAGATCCCCTCCCTTGAACCCTTAAACTAATTACTTTTAATCCGTAACTTGCCAGGATGTCTCAGGCTATAGCCCATTGTCCTATTGTCCCTGGAGCCATCTCAAAACCAGCAGGCCATTAGCAATGCAGAAACTCAGGAACGGAGCAAAAATTTGTATATAAAACAAGTGGATTTAAACAGAACGCTTCCTTTCGCCACATATACCATATATTTTATTCTTGTGCTGTTACTAGTAAATGGACAGATAATTAAGACATTTTTAAATCAATGCAATTGCTGCAAATTTAAAAAGTGTCAACTAGAACTTGTGCTGCAAATGCTCTGCTAGTAAACAACTTGCCAGTGAAAATGTGCAGCAAGTTAAACAGACTTACAATTTAATTCCTCCACACATTTGTGGTAAGATATCTTTGCTATCTGGGTTCTCATGTCTGTCTCTCATCTCCCTTCCCATGTCTGTATCGCTCTTCTACCTTTCCATGTCTGTCTCCCTCCTCTCCCTTCCTGTCTGTTTCTCTATTCTCTTCCTTCCCATATCTGTTTCCCTCTCCCTTCCCATGTCTGTCTCGCTCCTCTCCCTTCCCATATCTGTTTCCCTCTCCCTTCCCATGTCTGTCTCACCCGTTGCTTTCCCTTCCCATGTCTGTCTCACTCATTTCCCTTCCCATGTCTCTCTCACTCCTCTCCCTTCCCATGTCAGTCTCTCTATTTTCTTCGTTCCCATATCTGTTTCTCTCTCCCTTACCATGTCTGTCTTGCTTCTTTCCCTTGCCATGTCTGTCTCGCCCATTGCTCTCCATTCCCATGTCTCTTTCTATGCTCTCCCTTCCCATGTCTCTTTCTATCCTCTCTCTTCCCATCACTCTCTCTATTCTCTCCCTTCCCATGTCGCTCTCACTTCTTTCCCTTCCCACCCATGTCTCTCTCTATCCTCTCCTTTCCAATGTCTCTCTCTATCCTCTCCCTTCCCATGTCTGTCTCGCTCCTCTCCCTTCCCATATCTGTTTCCCTCTCCCTCCCATGTCTCTCTCTCTCCTCTCCCTCCCATGTCTCTCTCTCTCCTCTCCCTTCCCATGACTGTCTCGCTCCTCTCCTTTACCATGTCTGTTTCGCTCCTCTCCCTTTGCATGTCCGCCAATCCCTCTCCATTCCCATGTCTGCCTCTCTCTATCCTCTCCGTTTTGATGCCTCTCTCTATCCTCTCCCTTCCCATGTCTGTATCACTCTTCTCCTTTTCCGTGTCTGTCTCCCTCCTCTCCCTTCCTATGTCTGTTTCTCTATTCTCTTCCTTCCCATATCTGTTTCCCTCTCCCTTCCCATGTCTGTCTCGCTCCTTTCCCTTCCCATGTCTGTCTCCCCAGTTGATCTCCCTTCCCATGTCTCTTTCTATCTCTCCCATCCCATTTCTCTCTCTATCCTCTCCCTTCCCATGTCTCTCTCGCTCCACTCCCTTCCCATCTATCTCTCTATTTTCTTCCTTCCTATATCTGTTTCCCTCTCCCTTCCTATTTCTGTCTCGCTCCGCTCCCTTCCCATGTCTGTCTCGCCCGTTGATCTCCTTTCCCATGTCTCTCTCTATCCTCTCACTTCCCATGTCTCTCTTGCTCCTCTCCCTTCCCATCTGTCTCTCTATTTTCTTCCTTCCCATATATTTTTCGTTCTCCCTTCCCATGTCTGTCTCACTCCTCTCCCTTCCTATGTCTGTCTTGCTCCACTACCTTCTCAGGTCCGTCCATCGCTCTCACTACCCATGTCTGTCTCTCTCTATTCTTTCCCTTCCCATCTGTCTCTCTATTTTCTTGCTTCCCATATTTTTTTCCCTCTCCCTTCCCACCCATGTCTCTCTCTATCCTCTCCTTTCCGATGTCTCTCTCTATCCTCTCCCTTCCCTTGTGTGTCTTTCTTCTCCCTTCCCATGTCTGTCTCGCTCCCCTCCCTTCCCATATCTGTTTCCCTCTCCCTTCCCATGTCTGTCTCACCCATTGCTTTCCCTTCCCATGTCTCTCTCACTCCTCTCCCTTCCCATGTCAGTCTCTCTATTCTCTTCGTTCCCATATCTGTTTCCCTCTCCCTTACCATGTCTGTCTCGCTTCTCTCCCTTGCCATGTCTGTCTCGTCCATTGCTCTCCCTTCCCATGTCTCTTTCTATCCTCTCCCTTTCCATGTATCTTTCTATCCTCTCCCTTCCCATCACTCTCTCTATTCTCTCCATTCCCATGTCGCTCTCGCTCCTTTCCCTTCCCATCTGTCTCTCTATTTTCTTACTTCCTTTCCGATGTCTCTCTCTATCCTCTCCCTTCCCTTGTGTGTCTCTCTTCTCCCTTCCCATGTCTGTCTCGCTCCCCTCCCTTCCCATATCTGTTTCCCTCTCTCTTCCCATGTCTGTCTCACCCATTGCTCTCCCTTCCCATGTCTCTCTCACTTATCTCCCTTCCCATGTCTCTCTCACTCCTCTCCCTTCCCATGTCAGTCTCTCTATTCTCTTCGTTCCCATATCTGTTTCCCTCTCCCTTCCCATGTCTGTCTCGCTCCTCTCCCTTAACATGTCTGTCTCACCCATTGCACCTCTCCCTTCCCATGTCTCTCTGTATCCTCTCCCTTCCAATGTCTCTCTATATCCTCTCCCTTCCCATGTCCCTCCTGCTCCTCTCCCTTTTTGTCTGTCCAGCACCTCTCTTTTCCCATGTCCCTCCTGCTCCTCTCCATGTCTGTCTCGCTCCTCTCCTTTCCCATGTCTGTCTCGCTCTTCTTCCTTCCCTTGTCTGTCTCGCTCCTTTTCCTTCCCTTGTCTGTCTCGCTCCTCTTCCTTCCCTTGTCTGTCTCACTCCTCTCCCTTTGCATGTCCGCCCATCCCTCTCCATTCCCATGTCTGTCTCTCTGTATCGTCTCCTTTCTGATGTCTCTCTCTATCCTCTCCCTTCCCATCTATCTCTCTATTTTATTCCTTCCGACATCTGTTTCCCTCTCCCTTCCCATGTCTGTCTTCTCCTCTCCCTCCCATGTCTGTCTCGCCCGTTGATTTCCCTTCCCATGTCTCTTTCTACCCTCTCCCTTCCCATCTGTTTCTCTATTTTCTTCCTTCACATATCTTTTCCCCTCTCCATTCCCACCCATATCTCTCTCTATCCTCTCCTTTCCAATGTCTCTCTCTATCCTCTCCCTTGCCATGTGTGTCTCTACTCTCCCTTCCCATGTCTATATCGCTCTCCCTTCCCATGTCTGTATCGCTCTCCCTTCCCATGTCTGTCTCGCCCATTGATCTCCTTTCCCATGTCTCTCTCGCTCCTCTCCCTTCCCATCTGTCTCCCTTCCCATATGTTTTTCCTTCTCCCTTCCCATGTCTCTCTCGTTCCTCTCCCTTCCCATCTGTCTCTCTAGTTTCTTCCTTCCCATATCTTTTTCCCTCTCCCTTCCCATGTCTGTATCGCTCCTCTCCCGTCCCGTGTCTGTCTCACCTGTTGCTTCTCTCCCTTCCCATGTCTCTCTCTATACTCTCCCTTCCCATGTCTCTCTCTATCCACTCCCTTCCCATGTCTTGCTCCTCTTCTTTCCCCTGTCTGTCTCTCTATTCTCTTCATTCCCATGTCTGTTTCCCTCTCCTTCCCATGTCTCTCTCGCTCCTCTCCCTTCCCATGACTGTCTCGCTCCTCTCCTTTCCCATGTCTGTCTCGCTCTTCTTCCTTCTCTTGTCTGTCTTGCTCTTCTTCCTTCTCTTGTCTGTCTCTCTCCTTTTCCTTCCCTTGTCTGTCTCGCTCCTCTCCCTTTGCATGTCCGCCCATCCGTCTCCATTCTCATGTCTGTCTCTCTCTAACCTCTCCTTTTCTGTGTCTGTCTCCCTCCTCTCCCTGTCTCCCTATGTATAGGATGTTTCCATCTCCCTTCTTATGTCTGTCTCGCTCCTCTCCCTTCCCATGTCTGTCTCGCCCATTGATCTCTCTTCCCATGTCTCTTTCTACCCTCTCCCTTCCCATCTGTCTCTCTATTTTCTTCCTTCCCATATCTTTTTCCTTCTCCCTTCCCATGACTGTGTGGCTCCTCTTCCTTCCCATCTGTCTCTCTATTTTCTTCCTTCCCATTTCAGTTTCCCTCTCCCTTCCCATGTCTGTCTCGCTCCTCCCCCCGGCCCATGTCTGTCTCACCCGTTGCTCCTCTCCCTTCCCATGTCTCTCTCTATCCTCTCCCTACCAATGTCTCTCTTTATCCTTTATACTGTCTGTCTCTCTATTCTCTTCCTTCCAATATCTGTTTCCCTCTACCTCCCATGTCTGTCTCTCTCCTCTCCCATCCCATGTCTGTCTCGCTCCTCTCCTTTCCCATGTCTGTCTCGCGCTTCTTCCCTTGTCTGTCTCACTCCTCTCCCTTCGCATGTCTGCCCCATCGCTCCCCCTTCCCATTTCTGTCTCTCTCTATCCTATCCTTTCCGATGTCTCTCTCTATTCTCTCCCTTCCCATGTCTGTCTCTCATCTCCCTTCCCATGTCTGTATCGCTCTTCTCCCTTTCCATGTCTGTCTCCCTCCTCTCCCTTCCTGTCTGTTACTCTATTCTCGTCCTTCCCATATCTGTTTCCCTCTTCCTTCTCATGCCTGTGTCGCTCCTCTCCCTTCCCATGTCTGTCTCTCTCCTCTTCCTTCCCATGTCTGTCTTGCTCCCCTACCTTCTCAGGTCCCTCCATCGCTCTTACTACCCATGTCTGTCTCTCTCTATTCTCTCCCTTCCCATGTCTCTCTCGCGCCTGTCCCTGTCTCATTCCTCTTGCTTCGCATGTCTGCCCGTCTCTCCCTTCCCTCTGTCCTCTTCCCATGAATCTCTCTATGCTCTCCCTTCCCATGTTTCTCTCTGTGACGAAGTGCCCTTCGCCACTTGGTCCTGGAGAGGCCTGCTTACCAGCCTGTGACAATGGCCCTGGGCTGTATGGCCCTTTAAGAAGCTGTATTGGGGCTTATGGACTTTTATGGGACTGGTGCTGATCCTTTATGCACATTTTTGGGGCATGGTGAAAATCAGAACAATGCCCCTTTAAGACGGTGTCCCCAGACTAGGAAAATGTGCTTGCGGTTGGTCATAAAGGACTTCCAGCTAACTTTTGAACTACTGGGTGGAATTGTCTGATTTTTAGTTATGTTCATATTTAAAGTATACTGATTCTGAAAATTTATGTTTTATGTGAATGTGATGCATACTTTGAAAGTTATTAATATTGTGTAAAAACTGTATATTTTCTGCCTGTGATAATTAAGTTAGTCTATTGTGTGGAAATAATGGTATCACAGGCAGATGTCTCTTTGCATCCTCTCCCTTTCCATGTCTCTCTATATCCTCTCCCTTCCCATGTCCTTCCTGCTCCTCTCCCTTCCCATGTCTGTCTCGCTCCTCTCCTTTCCCATGTCTGTCTCACTCTTCTTCCTTCCATTGTCTGTCTCTCTCTATCCTCTCCTTTCCGATGTCTGTCTCTATCCTCCCCCTTCCCATGTGTGTCTCTCATCTCCTTTCCCATGTCTGTATCGCTCTTCTCCCTTTCCGTGTCTGTCTCCCTCCTTTCCCTTCCTATGTCTGTTTCTCTATTCTCTTCCTTCCCATATCTGTTTCTCTCTCCCTTCCCATGTCTGTCTCGCTCCTCTCCCTTCCCATGTTTGTCTCACCCGTTGACCTCCCTTCCCATGTCTCTTTCTATCATGTTCCTTCCCATGTCTCTCTCTATCCTCTCCCTTCCCATGTCTCTCTTGCTCCTCTCCCTTCCCATCTGTCTTTCTATTTTCTTCCTTCCCATATCTTTTTCCTTCTCCCTTCCCATGTCTGTCTCGCTCCTCTCCCTTCCCATGTCTGTCTCACCCGTTGCTCCTCTCTCTTCCCCTGTCTCTCTCTATCCTCTCCCTTCCCATGTCTCTCTCTATCCTCTCCCTTTCCATCTCTCCCGCTCCCCCCCATTCCCATGTTTCTCCAGCTCATCTCCCTCCCATGTCTGTCTCGCTCCCCTCCCTTCCCATGTCTGTCTTGCTCCTCTCCTTTCCCATGTCTGTCTCGCTCTTCTTCCTTCCCATGTCTGTCTCTCTCTATCCTCTACTTTCCCATGTCTCTCTCTATCCTCTTCCTTCCCATGTCTGTCTCTCATCTCCCTTCCCATGTCTGTATCGCTCTTCTCCATTTCCATGTCTGTCTCCCTCCTCTCCCTTTCTATGTCTGTTTCTCTATTCTCTTCCTTCCCATATCTGTTTCCCTCTCCCTTCCCATGTCTGTCTCGCTCCTCTTCCTTCCCATGTCTGTCTCTCTCCTCTTCCTTCCTATGTCTGTCTTGCTCCCCTACCTTCGCAGGTCCATCTGTTGCTCTCACTACCCATGTCTGTCTCTCTCTATCCTCTGACTTCCCATGTCTCTCTCTATCCTTTCCCTTCCCATGTCTCTCTTGCTCCTCTCCCTTCCCATGTCCCTCTCGCCCCTCTCTCTTCCCATGTCCCTCTCTTCCCATGTATGTATCTCTATTCTCTTCCCATATGTTTTCCACTCCCTTCCCATGTCTGTCTCATTACTCTCCCTTCCCATGTCTGTCTCACTCCTCTCTCTTCCCATGTCTGTCTCACTCCTCTCTCTACCCATGTCTTTCACACTCCTCTCCCTTCCCATATCTATCTCTCTCTTCTTCCTTCTCATTTTTGTCTCTCTCCTCTTCGATCCAATGTTTGTCTCGTTCCTCTTCCTTCGCATGTCTGTCCTTCACTCTCCCTTCCCATGTCTCTCTCTATGCTCTCCCTTCCCATGTCTGTCTCTCATCTCCCTTCCCATTTCTGTCTCGCTCCTCTCCTTTCCCATGTCTGTCTCTCTGTTATCTTCCTTCCCATTTCTGTTTCCCTCTCCCATCCCATGTCTGTCTCGCTCCTCTCCCTTCCCATGTCTGTCACGCTCCTCTCCCTTCCCATGTCTGTCACGCTCCTCTCCCTTCCCATGTCGGTCTCTCTCTTCTTCCTTCTCATTTCTGTCTCGCTCCTCTTTCTTTGCATGTCTGCTTGTCACTCTCCCTTCCCATGTCGGCCTCTTTCTATCCTCTCCCTTCCCATGTCTCTCTCTATGCTCTCCCTTCCCATTTATCTCTCTATTCTCTCCCTCCAATGTCTGTCTCTTTAATCTCCCTTTCTATGTCTGTCTCTCATCTCCCTTCCCATGTGTCTCTCTCCATTTCCTTCCCATGTCTGTCTTGCTCCTCTCCCTTCCCATGTCTGTCTATCTCTTCTTCCTTCCCATGTCTGTCTATCTCTTCTTCCTTCCCATGTCTTCTCTCTCTTATTCTGAATCATCACTAAAGGCAGAGAGCGCGAGGCAGCACTGATTGAGCTCTGAGTGTGTTTAACACACAGAGCCAATGCTGCCTGGGCCTCTCCACTAAGTGATCCACACTGCTCTTCACCTCAGAACCCGGGGTGGTCCACCAGAGTGGAAAGGAGTGGTTTGCCTGTTGCCCGCCCCCTGGGTCCGCCAATGACCCAGAGTATGTAATTTGGGGTATTTTGACATTTTTCATGCAGTCATTGTACAATAAATATTTGCCAAAGTTCCACACACAATGTACATAAGGTATAAATATAATATTTAGCATATTATACTGATATAGTATAGTGATGCACGACATGCATAGGTTTTCTATGTTCATGTGGTAGGTAAAGGGACACATTTGGATATGGTCATTGCAGCTTTGAAATTTGGAGTTTGATATATTGCTTTGTGTACTACATTTCTGATTATACTCATCCAGCCAAAGCTACCATAGCATCATAGAAAATGTAGTTTTTAACAAGCAGCACAGATCTTTGCTACACTGCTGCTGCAATCAAGTCAAATTTATAAATATGTACAGGGCCCACACAAAGGGCTTTTTAAAGGTCTATTCAATAACAGATGGGTACAAAAGACAAGAGGTCACCCACTAAGACTTGAAATAAGGAGATTTAGTCAGCGTCAGCGGAAGGGATTTTTTACAGTAAGGACAATTAAGATATGGAATTCACTGCCTGAAGAAGTGGTTCTAGCAAATACCTCAGATGCCTTTAAAAGCGGCTTGGATACTTTTTTAATGCATAAAGGGTTATGCATGTTAGTATAGGCATTAATATTTAATTGGTGCTTGTTGATCCAAGGATAAATCTGATTGCTATTTGGAGTCAAGAAGGAATTTTTGTCCCCACTGAAAGCAGAATTCGAAATTGCTGAAGGGGTTTTTATATCTCTTCTTTTGGATCAAAAGCGGTAAACATGAGATAGGAAAAGGGATGAACTTGATGGACGCAAGTCTTTTTTCAACTTAAACTACTATGTAACTATATATATTTGTAAATCCAGCTGCTGGCGGAACCTCCCTGTCTCCCTTCCCATGTCTGATGGGCTCTCTTCATTCCAATGATTTTCTCTCTCCTCTTCCTTCCCATGTTTGTCTTGCTCCTCTCCCTTCGCAGGTCAATCCGTTGCTCTCACTACCCATGTCTGTCTCTCTCGCTCCTCTCCCTTCCTATGTCCCTCTCGCTCCTCTCTCTTCCCATGTATGTATCTCTATTCTCTTCCTTCCCATATGTTTTCCTCTCACTTCCCATGTCTGTCTCGTTACTCTCCCTTCCCATGTCTGATTGTCTCTCTTAATTCTAATGTCTGTCTCTCTCCACTTCCTTCCCATGTCTGTCTGGCTCCTCTCCCTTCGCAGGTCCGTCCGTCACTCTCACTACCCATGTCTGTCTCTCTCGCTCCTCTCCCTTCCCATGTCTCTCTCGCTCCTCTCCCTTCACATGTCCCTCTTGCGCCTATTCTCTTCCCATATATGTATATATATTCTCTTCCTTCCCATATGTTTTCCTCTCCCTTCCCATGTCTGTCTCGCTTCTCTCCCTTTCCATGTCTGTCTCTCATCTCCCTTTCCATGTCTGTCTCGCTCCTCTCCCTTTCCATGTCTGTCTCTCATCTCCCTTTCCATGTCTGTCTCTCCTCTCCCTTCGCATGTCTCTATTGCTCCTCTCCCTTCCCATGCCTCTCTCGCTCCTCTCCCTTCCCATGCCTCTCTCGCTCCTCTCCCTTCCCATGTCCCTCTCGGTCCTCTCTCTTCCCATGTATGTATCTCTACTCTCTTCCTTTCCATATGTATCCCTCTCCCTTCCAATGATGTATCGTTCCTGTCCCTTTCCATGTTTGTCTCCCTACTCTCTCTTCCCATGTCTCTCACGCTCCTTTCCCTTCCCATGTCTGTCTCTCTCTTCTTACTTATCATTTCTGACTCTCTCCTCTTCCTTTGCATTTCTGCCTGTTACTCTCCCTTCCCATGTCTCTCTCTATGTTCTCCCTTCCCATGTCCTTCTCTTTCCTATGTTTGTCTCTTTAATCTCCCTTTCCATGTCTGTCTCTCATCTCCCTTCCCATGCCTGTCTCTCATCTCCCTTCCCATGTCTGTCTCGCTCCTCTACTTTCCCATGTCTGTCTCGCTCCTCTACTTTCCCATGTCTGTCTCTCTATTATCTTCCTTCCCATATCGGTTTCCCTCTCCCTTCCTATGTCTGTCTTGCTCCTCTCTATTCCCATGTGTGTCTCGCACCTCTCCCTTCGCAAGTCCGCCCATTGCTCTCCCTCCCCATATCGGTCTCTCTTTATCCTGTCCCTTCCCATGCTGTCCCTTTCCATGTCTGTCTCCCTCCTCTTTCTTCCTTTGTATGTTTCTCTATTCTCTTCTTTCCCATGTCTGTATCCCTCTCCCATCCCATGTTTGTGTCACTCCTCTCCCTTCCCATGTTTGTCTCTCTCCTCTTCCTTCCCACGTCTTTCTCTCTCCTCTTCCTTCCCAAGTCTGTGTTGATCCTGTCCCTTCGCATGTCTGTCCGTCGCTCTCACTACCCATGTCTGTCTCTCTCTATCCTCTCCCTTCCCATGTCTCTCTCGCTCCTCTCCCTTCACATATCTCTCTATCTCCTCTCCTTTTCCATGTCTCTCTCGCTCCTCTCCCTTCACATGTCTCTCTATCTCCTCTCCCTTTCCATGTCTCTCTCACTCCTCTCCCTTCCCATGTCTGTCTCACTCCTCTCTCTTTCCATGTCAGTCTATCTCTTCTTCCTTCTCATTTCTGTCTCTCTTCTCTTCCTTCCCATGTCTGTCTCATTCCTCTTCCTTTGCATGTCTCATTACTCTCCCTTCCCATGTTGGTCTCTCTATATGCTCTCCCTTCCCATGTCTCTCTCTATGCTCTCCCTTCCCATGTCTCTCTCTATGCTCTCCCTTCCCATGTCTCTCTCTATCATATCCCTTCCCATGTCTGTCTCTTTTATCTCCCTTTCCATGTCTGTCTCTCTATTATCTTCCTTCCCATATGTGTTTCCCTCTCCCTTTCCATGTCTGTCTCACCCGTTGCTTTCCCTTCCCATGTCTCTCTCTATCCTCTCCCTTCCCATGTCTCTCTCTATCCTCTCTGTTCCCATGTATCTCTTGCTCCTCTCTATTCCCCTGCCACTCTTGCTCCTCTCCCTTCCCATGTCCCTCTCGCTCCTCTCTCTTCCCATGTCCCTCTCGCTCCTCTCTCTTCCCATGTACGTATCTCTATTCTCTTCCTTCCCATATCTGTTTCCCTCTCCCTTCTCATGTCTGTCTCCTCCTCTTCCTTTCCATGTCTGTCTCACCCATTGCTCTCCCTTCCCATGTCTCTCTCTATGCTCTCCCTTCCCATGTCTCTCTCTATCATATCCCTTCCCATGTCTGTCTCTTTTATCTCCCTTTCCATGTCTGTCACTATTATCTTCCTTCCCATATGTGTTTCCCTCTCCCTTTCCATGTCTGTCTCACCCGTTGCTTTCCCTTCCCATGTCTGTCTCACCCGTTGCTTTCCCTTCCCATGTCTCTCTCTATCCTCTCCCTTCCCATGTGTCTCTCGCTCCTCTCCCTTCCCATGTGTCTCCTGCTCCTCTCCATTCCCGTTACTCTTGCTCCTCTCCCTTCCCATGTCCCTCTCGCTCCTCTCTCTTCCCATGTACGTATTTCTATTCTCTTCCTTCCCATCTCTGTTTCCCTCTCCCTTCCCATGTCTGTCTCGCTCCTCTCCATTTCCATGTCTGTTTCGCTCCTCTCTCTTCCCATGTCTGTCACGCTCCTCTCCCTTCCCATGTTGGTCTCTCTATTCTTCCTTCTCATTTCTCTCTCTCTCCTCTCCCTTTCCATGTCTCTCTCTATGCTCTCCCTTCCCATTTATCTCTCTATCCTCTCCCTTCCCATGTCTGTATCTTTAATCTCCCTTTGTATGTCTGTCTCTCATCTCCCTTCCCATGTCTGTCTCTCATCTCCCTTCCTATGTCTGTCTTGCTCATCTACCTTTCCATGTCTCTCTCTCTTTTCTTCCTTCCCATGTGTCTCTCTCCTCTTCCTTCCCATGTCTGTCTCACTCGTCTTTCTTTCTCCTCTTCCTTCCCATGTCTGTCTCTATTCTCTACCTTCTCATGTCTGTCTCTATTGTTTCCCTTCCCATGTCTGTCTCGCTCCTCTTCCTGCCCATGTCTGTCTATCTCTTCTTCCTTCCCATGTCTGTCTATCTCTTCTTCCTTTCCATGTCTGTCTCACTCCTCTTGTTTCCCATGTCTGTCTCTCTCTTCTTCTAAATCATAACTAAGGGCGGAGAGAGCGAGGCAGCACTGATTGAGCTCTGAGTGTGTTTAACACACAGAGCCAATGCTGCCTGGGCCTCTCCACCAAGTGATCCACACTGCTCTTCACCTCGGCACCCGGGGTTTTCATGCTGTCATTGTACAATAAATATTTGCCAAAGTTCCACACACAAAGTACTTCAGGTATGAATATAATATTCAGCATATTATAATGATATAGTATAGTGATGCACGACATGCATAGGTTTTCAATGTTTATGTGGCAGGCACAGGGACACATTTGGATATGGTCATTGCAGCTTTTAAATTTGGAGTTTGATATATTGCTTTGTGTTCTACATTTCCGATTATGCTCATCCAGCCAAAGTTACCATAGCATCATAGGAAATGTAGTTTATAACAGGCAGCACAGATCTTTGCTACCTTGCTGCTGCATGCAAGTCAAATATATAAATATATAAATATGTACAGGACACATACAAAGGGCTTTCTAAAGATCTTTTCAATAACAGAAGGTTACAAAAGGACAAGAGTCCTAAGAGAGCTAAGACTTGAAGAAAGGAGATTTAGTCTACATCAGCGGAAGGGATTTTTTTTACAGTAAGGACACATAAGATATGGAATTCATTGCCTGAAGAAGTGGTTCTAGCAAATACCTTAGATGCCTTACAAAAATGGCTCGGATACTTTTTTAGTATTGGCATTAATATTTATTTGGTGCATGTTGATCCAAGGAGAAATCTGATTGCTATTTGGAGTCAAGAAGGATTTTTTTTCCCTCACTGAAAGAAGAATTCGAAATTACTGAATTTCTGAAACCTTTGCTGAATGGGTTTTTATTTGCCATCTTTTGGATCAACAGCGGTAAACATGGGATAGGAAAAGGGTCGAACTTGATGGACGCAAATCTTTTTTTAACCTAAACTATTATGTAACTATGTAACTATATATATGTATATCCAGCTGCTGGAGGAACCTCCCTAGTGATGGGGGCCAGTCACTTATCCTCTAAGGCAGGGTCTCCAAACCCTTTTTCACAGGCCAAATAAAAAACATTATTATAATTCAACTGTTTACATTTGTAATAAATAGGTTATTAAATTCCATTTCTTGTTTTTAATTCATTTAACTGCACCCACATTGCACCCAGGACTTATCCCAGTACCCAGATTGCACTCGCAGGACTCAGCTCAAGCACCCAGATATTCCCATTAATTTGCCACAGTCAGTATTCCCATTAATATGTCACTCTTTGCACATTAATATGCCACAGCCAGTATGCCCCGTAATATGCCACTCTTTGCTCATTAATAGGCCAAAGCCAGTATGCCCATTAATATGCCACTCTGTTTCCATTAATATACCATAGTCAGTATGCCCATTAATATGCCACTCTTTCCCCATTAATATGCCACAGCCAGTATGCCCATTAATATGCCACAGTCAGTATGCCTATTAATATGCCACTTTTTGCCAGTTACCCCCTCCCTTTCCCAGAACTTACCTGTCTCCTGCGAAAGACAGCAGCCTTCCATGCAGCCCCCTTTTGCGCTCCCTGCGCACTGATCTGGTTTGAACACCAAAAAGTCAAGTGACCCCTAGTGCTCTGACGTCAGCTGGAACGTGGCTTTGTTTTTTTTCTAAGGGCTAGGGCCATCCCCTGACATCGGCCGGATAAAAACAGCCTGCAGGCCGTAGTTTGGAGACCCCTGCTCCAAGGGATAACATTATGAAATAAACAACATGCACTGTGTTGCCACCAAACATGTGGTGCACACTGTGCCACGCATATAAGGAGTGGGTCACAATGCCTCTATATAGTCACACATGCGTTTTGGGCAGCCACATTCATTTCCTTGTGAGCACTATGATCGGATCTCATAAGATGCATTTTTGAAGATGATACACTGAGGGACAACCTACAACAAGTACAAACTCTTCAAATAATGGAGAGTATTGCAAAAAAAAAAATGTCTCTGCTATTCATAAAGCTTGCACGGTGCACAATTAAAAAAAAAAAAAAAAGTATTTATTTATTTGTAAATCTGGGCTGGTTGGGGGCAATGCGTGTGGGACCGGGTGAGGCTCCACTTAATTTAATTAGTCTCTCTCTCTGCCCCACAATTGTGCTGTGGCAGAGAGAGACTAAAGTGCCCAAATGTGTAAGAGGGGAAATCCGCTGATATGGCTGAGGAAGTAAGCCATGTTATTTTCAATGCAATGAAAGTATGCAGACGTGCCTCCATCACAGGAAAGGGACATTTTTTTGTGACAGTCCTGGCATGTCATCATTGGAGTGGTTACTACTTTTTAGATGACACCCTTTATAATGTTCACCAATTTCTATATGAATAGATATGTTTCAATATATTTGTGTCATGCTTCATTTCAGAGATCCACGTGCCATGCGTACAAATTTGGTCCCTTTCATTATTATAAGAGAGGACATATATCACATGGACAATCTTAACTTTGTAGAAATAAGCCATGCAGAATTTATACTCTATCCATAGTTTTCTTAAGAAAAGCCAGGTAGCTTTTCCTTGAAATTGACTACAGCCTGTTATGATGGATGTCTTTAGGTTTTAAACAAGATTTGATGCAATTGCTTGTCCTGAAACATTATCCGAGGCAGAGCCGTCTTTAACGCAGGACAAATGGGACAGCTGCCTTGGGCCCAGTTACTCCTGGGGGGCCCAGGGCAGCTGCCCCATGGGCTCCCCGCCCTCGCTTGTCCGCTTCACAGCGCATTGCGCTGCTGAACAGTTTTTTGGATGTGGCGGCCGGAAAAAAAAACATTGACACCAGATGTGACATCATGTCATATCCGGTGACAGACTTTCCCTCCTCCGCGCAGGAGGGAAGACTGCACGGAGGAGACGTCCAGAGACACGGAGCAGCAGCCAGGCGGTAAGTACTGGGGAAGGGGGAGGAGGGTGGAATATAACGAGCTGTTATTATTCTGCAACTCTGTGCCTTGCCTTGTTTTTTCTTAGTTGGTTTCTGTTTTAACTTGCTCATGTCTTGCCTCTGTCCTGTAGCCCTGCACTCTGTATTTCAGTTCTGCTATACCTCAGTTCCTTTTCTGCTTTTATCTCTGCTTGACTGTCATCTAGTTCATTTACTCTTAAGCCCTGGTACCTGGATACAGCAGCTGCTTCACAGGGCCTGGTTGTGGCTGCAAAGACTTGGGGTCCCAAACCTCCAGGCGATTGCAGTTACCCAATGCCAGGTCTATTACCATCTGGTACCTCATGCATTATACTGGGGCATCTGAATGGCACAATATTACTGGCACCTGAATTGCACAATAATACTGGCATTTTAATGGCACAATAATTATAGCATCTGAATGGCACAATAATACTGGCATCTTAATGGCACAATAATACTGGCATCTTAATGGCACAGTATTACTGGCATCTTAATGGCACAATAATACTAGCATCTTAATGGTACAGTATCACTGACATTTTAAAAGGATAATAATTATGGCATATTAATGGTACAATATTACTGGCATCTGAATGGCACAATAATACTGGCATTTTAATGGCATAATAATTATGGCATCTTAATGGTACAATAACACTGGCATCTTAATGGTACAATAACACTGGCATCTGAATGGAATAATAATACTGGCATCTTAATGGCACAATAATTATGGCATCTTAATGGTACAATAATACTGGCATCTGAATGGCACAATAATACAGGCATCTTAATGGCACAATATAACTGGCATCTTAATGGCACAATAATACTGGCATCTTAATGGCTGAATATTACTGGCATCTTAATGGCACAATATTACTGGCATCTTAATGGCACAATAATACTGGCATCTTAATGGCACAGTATTACTTGCATGTAAATGGTAAAATATTACTGGCATCGTAATGGTACAATAATACTGGCATCTGAATGGCACAATAATACTGGCATCTGAATGGCACAATATTACTGGCATCTGAATGGAACAATATTACTGACATCTTAATGGCACAATATTACTGGCATCTGAATGGCACAATATTACTGGCATCTGAATGGCAAACTATTACTGGCATCTGAATGGTACAATAATACCGACATCGGAATGGCACAATAACACTGGCATCTTAATGGCACAATATTACTGGCATCTGAATGGCACAATAATACTGGCATCTGAATGGCAAACTATTACTGGCATTTGAATGGCACAATGATACTGGTATCTTAATGGCACAATATTACTGGGATCTTAATGGCACAATAATACTGGCATCTTAATGGCACAATATTACTGACATCTTAATGGCACAATAATACTGGCATCTTAATAGCACAATAATACTAGCATCTTAATGTTACAGTATTACTTGCATCTTAATGGCACAATATTACTGGCATCTGAATGGCACAATAATACTGCATCTGAATAGCACAATATGGTGATTGCATGCAGGGGAGGGGGGGCAGGGTGCATGCCTGCTTGGGAAGAAATGAAAAACAAAAACCCCTTACATTCAGTGTTGTATTTCTGCCTAGGTCACCTAAGCTTAGGTCTAGGACAGCAGACTGAAAGGGGCAACAGCAAAGCTAGCACTACCATTGTTGGTGGTACATTCTCCCTCATTGTCTTCCGCCATCTGCACAGACATCTGTGAGGGCACATGGTGATGTGGGGGCAATATCGGTCTGTGGACATTAATGTAGGGGCATTCTTGATTGGGGACATGGATATTGGGGCAATCTGGTGTAGTGGAAGGGTTATATGAGGAAGGGTTGCAGCTTCGAGAGAAAGAGGAGCGACAAATGAGAGTTGGGTGGTGCACAAGTTTAGTCAGGTCTAAGGCAGCACAAAAAGCTGAATAAAAATAAAGTAGCCCTTCAGATCTTTTTTCAAAATTTATCATCTTTGTCCTTGTTGCTGAAACACTAGGGAAGGCCAGTTTACCTTTATACTTTGAATAAAATATTACACTTATTACATTTCTATAAACTCAGCTGCAAGTGGCAAAATCAATTTAAAGCATTTGTGTTTTTTTGTGGTGAGGTGATTGGGAAGGAGCTACCAACCATAGCAAATAAGATTAATAAACACTTGCTTATTAAGCACAAAAGCAAAGTTTACATTAGAATATGTAATCTCACCATATGTTAGTGCTTCCAAAATTGCCATGATGAATAGCAGCTGTAGTGACCACATTGCTCTTAGATATGACAAGATGTATGATTCTGGAATCCCTCTGATAACTTTTCTTTGCTTTTCTTCCTTTTTAGTTTTTGACAAAACTATTTTTCTTGCAGATTCTTTTTTTTTTCTCTCTTCCTCCGGGATCCAAGCAGTCAGTTTTCAAATTTCTTACACAAATTAAATGCAAAACCAATTGAAAACCAAGAAACTTCCAGGAACTAAAAACAAAAGAAAATACAGACATTAATATAGACATGAAATAAAACAAACATGATTTTATAAGCATGAAGCATAAAACAGTGAGCTACAACAGTAATTTCATAAGAAGCACATCCGCCTGTGAAATTAATATAAAAGGTTTGATCACAGTTCTGAGAGACTTTGCTCTCCAGTACAAAAGTATAAAATAGAAGGCTGTGTTTCCATCTCAGGTGCCAAGAAGCTATGGCTAGTGCCTACTGCAGCAGTGGCAAACCTATGGCACGCGTGCCACAACTGGCATGCTGAGCCCTCAGTTGCGGCATGCAGCCAGGTTCACCCCTCACCACTTGTCTGCTCGGTCCAACTTCTGGAGGAGCAGTCATCAGTGGGTAAAAGACTGGCGCTGCCGGTCTTCTGCATGTTCTCCCGATAATCTGGTCCATCTAGTCTGCCCAATTTTTTTTTTATACTTTTATTAGTCCCCCGTTCCCGGTCTTATAGCTAGGATAGCCTTGTGTCTATCCCACGCATGCTTAAAATCTTTGACTGTGTTTACCTGTACCACTTCTGCTGGCAGGCTATTCCATACATCCACTACCCTCTGAGTAAAGTAATACTTCCTGATATTACTTTTAAATCGTTTCCCCTCTAATTTAAGACTATGTCCTCTAGTTGTGGTAGTTTTTTTTTCTTTTAAATATACTCTCTTCCTTTACTGTGTTGATTCCCTTTATGTATTTAAATGTTTCTATCATATCCCCCTGTTTCGTCTTTCCTCCAAGCTATACATGTTAAGATGCTTTAACCTTTCTTGGTAAGTTTTATCCTTCAACCCATGAACCAGTTTAGTAGCCCTTCTCTGAACTCTCTCCAAAGTATAAATATCCTTCTGGAGATACGGTCTCACCAGTGCTCTCTACAATGGCATGAGCACTTCCCTAGTCTATATTCTGCTTTTGGTTTTTTTTGCATAATCTTCCACTTGTACACATTAAATGTCAGTTGCCATGCTCTGACCATTGAAGTATGTTTCGGCCTTCATTGGCCTCATCAGTGCGGTACGGCTTGTTATACAGCATTATCTACCTGTAATTTTATTGATATATTTTAGATATATTGGTCCAGATTCTATTGCCCCCATTAAAGAAAAAAGTGGTCCATTAACAGGCATTTTTTTTTCAATGCCCACCGTTAATACCATTAACTAGTGAGGTAATATCATTAGCGCATGCATTAAAAACCTCCATACTTTCAATGGAGGTTTAGTAGTGCTTGTAAAGAAATCCATTAGAACACTGTTTGGTGTGGTAATTACAACACAGAACAGTGATTTAATGACAGCCGGTAAAAGCTAATTGACAAAAAAATCTTTAATTTTTTCCTGCCAGCTTTATACAAAAATAAAATGCGTAAATGTGCTTAACGCAGCTACTATTTGCACATTTGAACCCTTTCACTGCTGTTAGGATCAAAATCAATGAGAGGGTAATCTGCAGAAAAGAAAATACCTCAACTTTCCCCAATTCTTTTTTAAATAATAGCCCCTCCCCAGAGATCTCCTGCTGACCCCATTGAGAAACAAAACTGTCCCCAAGTGACTGCCTAACATTTTTTTTTTGTAAACTCGTTAACGACAATGCATTGTTGACAATACCTGTACATGTACTGGGCTGCCTTTAAATAGTGATATTTTCGGTTTTCCTGGAAGCTTCATGAGTGAATGCTATCCAGGAAAGCAAACAAAAACAATGCTTGTCGGGACCGCCCTAAAGTAACAGGCCAGTGACAATAGTCACTGACCTGTCAAACACGCCCCTCATCCTATGCAAATAGGGTGAGGGATGTTACATACTGCCTCTGAAAAAGGTCTGTCTTAGCCTGCAATAGCAGAGACAGGCTGTCTCGTCATTTCAGGGAATATTCTGATATGCCATGGGGCATGTCACAATCCATTGCCATCTTCCCCCAAATTAGGGGGGGGAGATGGGGAAAGTTGATCCTGGCCTTAACAGTTAGGCAGACCAGGATCAACCATTATTTTTTACATTTATTAATGTGATCACTGTGAAAATCAATCACATTGATCATATGTAATACATTTTAGTGCTGTATGAACACTGATTGTCAAAATTATTTTTTTTTTATCTGATGTCAGAGAGAGAGAGAGGAGAGAAATAAACAACAAACTGTAATGCGGCAATAACCGATAATAGTGTTTTATTTGTTTCCTAACCCTTTTCTCCTACAATGACCTTTTGACCTCAACCCTAAAATTAACCCTAAATCTACCCCATGCCTTAATGAAACCCTTGTACTAACCCTAATCCACCTGTAACCCTAACCCTAATTATAACCCTAACCCTAATTATAAACCTAAACCTAATCATAAGAGCCTGTGCCTCTTCAGTATGGCATGGAGTGAGTGCCCTGGGAGGTAGAAACGGGTGTTGCATGATGCCTCGATGATGATCGAGGCATCATTGCAACACCTTTAACACATAGGCAGTGAAAGCTGATCACTGCCTATGCGCATATGATCCCATTCGCGGTGATCATATGCGCGTAGGGGGTGCCAAAGGTACACTTAGAGACTGCTTCGGGTCCAAAACAACCTCTGAGAGTAACTGCCAACATGTATCGCTAAGGAGAGCAACGCTACATTAAAACTCAGGGCGTATATATACGTCCTCAAGGACCAAGCTTTGCAGGACGTATTATATACATCCAGATAGGTTAAGGGGTTTAATATACATTTTGTATAACATGCCTCCTGAGAAGTCTTGAAAACTTGTACTCCAAACCTACTCAGTTAGCCAATAATGGTCTCAGCTTGACTCTTTTTTGTGTGTGTTTCTACGGCTTTAAAATATATGGTTATTATATAATTCTTGTACAATCTGCTATTTACTCTTAGTAAGATGCTTCCACCTGTTAAATATGAGCTAGGACTATGGGCAGTTAAGACGTTTTTGGATTCAGATGACTCTTTGATGCTGAAGGAATCATTATATCAGTTAATTTTATCAAACAACTATTTTTGGTTCAATAATTATTTTTACATTCCAATCAAAGCACGACTATGGGCTAATTTACCTTTAGCTATACCAATGTATTTATGGCATGCTGGATCATGAGTTGTTTGTGTTTTTTATCGTTATATCAACAACATTTTAATTATATGGAAAGATCCAACCGATGACGAGATACATTTCTTAGCTACAATTACTCCAAGAATAGGAGTTTATAGTTCACAAGATTCCAAATATCGGACTCCTCCTTTTAGCTAAAACAAGGAACAAATAAGTGGGATATTACCCAAAACCCAGTTCCTCTGAGATCACTCTGTTGATTGTCAACGTTTGTATTCACAACACAGATGCCATGGGTCAAATAGCAGCAAAAAGTGGTCAGGTAACAGGTAACTTTACGTGTTTTGTGTTTAACAACATAAGTGCTAAACAATCATATAGTGTAATAAATTAAGTGCAACTAGTGCAATACAAAAAGTAGGAAGAGTGAAGGGAAAAGGACTAACTAGAAAATATATAAAATACTAATATGTTAAAAAAGAGAAATTACTTAAACTTAAACAAGTGAAAAAATGCAACATCACTTTTGAGTAAAACTTTACTTATAATAAGTAAATATTTATATCTCTAATGATAACAAAATAAGAAGCAAAACAAAGAAGAAAAAGAAAAAAAGAAACTTGAAAAAAAGTGAAAATTCATAATCCAAGCAATCATAATAAAGTACACAAAGATAAATGTACTACTACCACACTACATAAATGTACCTTGTAACCCTCCACGAAGCAAGACCTGTAGGATGTTTTTCAAAATGCAAACCTTTATTTAGGTGGAATTAAAGACAGACTGGCTTCCATCACTTCGGCAACAGGTAGACTAAAACCCAGTGCAGCTAACATCCATCACTGCTGATTACACCACAGAGTATCTCACCTGGAAACCACAGTGGAGGACTTAGGTAACAGTAACCAAGGCTATCTTCAAGTAACCAAGGCTGTTTGCATCTTCCACTACTGCAAAAGACCTGACTTTTCTATCCACCACTCACTTCAAGTACCCAAGGCTGTTTGCATCTTCCACTACTGAAAAAGATACCTTTTTCAGTAGTGGAAGATGCAAACAGCCTTGGGCATGAAGAAGACTTTAGCAACTGCTCCAGATTGGGCCCTCTTATTACTTGTTTTGAATAGCCACATCTAAATTCCTTTGTATTATTTGTATAGTAAAAATGTTTTTTTGTAACTCTACTCAACCCCTTAGTGACAAGACATTTTCACCTTGACTTTCCCTTGGTGACAATGGCTGTTTTGACATTTCTGGGGTGTTTGTGCATAGCTGCAATTTTCTTATTTCTCAGATACTGTACCCACACAAATTATATGTTGTTTTTATCATCATAAGAAGGGCTTTCATTAGATACCATTATGTTCATCATAAAATATGATGAAAAATTTAAAAAAAAAACCTTTTTCTAACTTTGACCTAAAATATAATTTAGACAACTACAATCATTAAAAAAGACCCCATCTAAATATTTTCTAAATGTTGTCCCGAGTTCAGAAATATGCATGTTTCCATATTTTTCTGCGAGTTATGGGGCAAAAACCAAAAATAGTGTTTGTTTGCTTTTTCCTATATTGACCTTTTGACCCCAACTCGAAAACAAAATTTAACCTTAACACTAAATTGAACCCCAACTCTAACTCTTATGCTATCCCTTAATATATTTAAATTTAAATTTAATTTTAACCCTATCCCTTATGCTAAAAATTATTTAATTTTAACCCTATAGGCTAATCTAACTATATAACCAGTTTTTAGTTAATTAAATATTTATTTTAATTTTTTTCCATTGCTATGCTACTTAACTACCCCTAGGGGCTGTCAAGTAGCATATTCAGAGCAACGGAAGTTAAGTTACTTTCACTTCCGAAGCTCAGAATGCCAGAGGGCATAGCTATATTGACAGAGCATGCTGCTCCGTCAATATGGCTCCCACTATCACTCCGTGGGGCGATCGTGGGGGCCACAGAAAAGAAATTTAGTTGATCGGGAAAACCGCTTGATTCACCGCAGGACGTGCCTGACACGTCCTTTGTCGCGAAGGTGTTAACTAATAACCTTTAACACCTTAGTGAATATTGTCAGATTTATTGCTAATCCCAAATGCACTGGTAAATTTGCCCTGAATGACCCCCCCCTCCCCATATTTCACAAACTTGGTCTCACCTCCCTCTCTTCTACCTTCACAGACCTGACTTTTCTATCCACCACTCACTTCAAGAAACCAAGGCTGTTTGCATCTTCCACTATTGCAAATGATCTGACTTTTCTATCCACCACGCACTTCAAGTAACCATGGCTGTTTCGATCTTCCACTACTGCAAAAGGTATATGAAGAAGATTTTAGCAACTGTTTCAGATTGGGCCCTCTTATTACTTTTTTTTTATTAGCTTCATCTAATTACTTTTGTATTATTTGTACAGTAAAAATGTCCTTTGTAAATCTACTTAAATAATAACCTTTAACATCTTAGTGAATATTGTTAGATTTATTGATATCCCCAAATGCTCTGCTAACTTTGTCTGAACTGATTTGTAAAAATTTGCTCTAAATGACCCCCATAAATGACCGGAAGTAAGGTTATCTAAAATCTATATAAACACCAAGTATTAGTTAGTTGACACAGAATGAGAAGACTATGTTGATGTGACAGCATTAACACAAGAATGAGAGATTAACCTGTAAACAACCAGGAGGGTATGTGACTTTATTTTACCTATTGCAAGCAGGGCTGGCCTTAGGGATGTGCGACCTGTGCGAGCGCACAGGGCGCAACACCCCAGGGGGCGCCCGCCCGCTCGAAAAAAAAAAAGTTTAAAAATCTTCTCACCAGGCCTCTGCTCGGCAAGCTCTTCTGGATCCAGAGAGGGGGTGGAGCTAACCGGTTGAAAGGTGTAGCTCCGCCCCCACCCTGTGAAGCAGAGCAGCGTCTGCTTCACGGGGAGCCACGGGCAGCAAGAGAAGGTATATCACATCGGTTACAATTGGCGACCACGAAGGGACTGGAAGCACTAACTTTATTTTTAACAAAACGTATACCTAGATATCCTCTTATACGTAAGACAATATAATCACAAAACTTTATCATGGCATGATTATTCTTGAGATATCAAGAATTTAATGAGCTATTTGTAACCCAGACACAGAGAGATCTACACCATGGTGACATAATATTATGTGAAATACAGTCCAGGAGCCAGATTTGCCATAATCAGCATACAATTAAATGATGATGAGAATGTAGATTTGGATCAGGCAACTTTTACTGAACAGCCTAATACTGCACCTGACAATCAATATGAGAGACATATATACAAATATTTGGTAGACCATCTAATACAGGGAGTGCAGAATTATTAGGCAAGTTGTATTTTTGAGGATTAATTTTATTATTGAACAACAACCATGTTCTCAATGAACCCAAAAAACTCATTAACATCAAAGCTGAATATTTTTGGAAGTAGTTTTTAGTTTGTTTTTAGTTGTAGCTATTTTAGGGGGATATCTGTGTGTGCAGGTGACTATTACTGTGCATAATTATTAGTCAACTTAACAAAAAACAAATATATACCCATTTCAATTATTTATTTTTACCAGTGAAACCAATATAACATCTCAACATTCACAAATATACATTTCTGACATTCAAAAACAAAACAAAAACAAATCAGTGACCAATATAGCCACCTTTCTTTGCAAGGACACTCAAAAGCCTGCCATCCATGGATTCTGTCAGTGTTTTGATCTGTTCACCATCAACATTGCGTGCAGCAGCAACCACAGCCTCCCAGACACTGTTCAGAGAGGTGTACTGTTTTCCCTCCTTGTAAATCTCACATTTGATGATGGACCACAGGTTCTCAATGGGGATCAGATCAGGTGAACAAGGAGGCCATGTCATTAGATTTTCTTCTTTTATACCCTTTCTTGCCAGCCACGCTGTGGAGTACTTGGACGCGTGTGATGGAGCATTGTCCTCCATGAAAATCATGTTTTTCTTGAAGGATGCAGACTTCTTCCTGTACCACTGCTTGAAGAAGGTGTCTTCCAGGAACTGGCAGTAGGACTGGGAGTTGAGCTTGACTCCATATTCAACCCGAAAAGGCCCCACAAGCTCATCTTTGATGATACCAGCCCAAACCAGTACTCCACCTCCACCTTGCTGGCGTCTGAGTCGGACTGGAGCTCTCTGCCCTTTACCAATCCAGCCATGGGCCCATCCATCTGGCCCATCAAGACTCACTCTCATTTCATCAGTCCATAAAACCTTAGAAAAATCAGTCTTGAGATATTTCTTGGCCCAGTCTTGACGTTTCAGCTTGTGTGTCTTGTTCAGTGGTGGTCGTCTTTCAGCCTTTCTTACCTTGGCCATGTCTCTGAGTATTGCACACCTTGTGCTTTTGGGCACTCCAGTGATGTTGCAGCTCTAAAATATGGCCAAACTGGTGGCAAGTGGCATCGTGGCAGCTGCACGCTTGACTTTTCTCAGTTCATGGGCAGTTATTTTGCGCCTTGGTTTTTCCACACGCTTCTTGCGACCCTGTTGACTATTTTAAATGAAACGCTTGATTGTTCGATGATCACGCTTCAGAAGCTTTGCAATTTTAAGAGTGCTGCATCCCTCTGCAAGATATCTCACTATTTTTGACTTTTCTGAGCCTGTCAAGTCCTTCTTTTGACCCATTTTGCCAAAGGAAAGGAAGTTGCCTAATAATTATGCACACCTGATATAGGGTGTTGATGTCATTAGACCACACCCCTTCTCATTACAGAGATGCACATCACCTAATATGCTTAATTGGTAGTAGGCTTTCGAGCCTATACAGCTTGGAGTAAGACAACATGCATAAAGAGGATGATGTGGTCAAAATACTAATTTGCCTAATAATTCTGCACTCCCTGTATACCTAACACACCAACCAGACACTTTAGTTCCAGGTCAGTGGGGAATAGGTAGAGGATTATTATATACTCCTCCACAGAATCATGACTTAGCAGCCCCTGTGCACACTGCACAAGAGAGCGAGATTAATGCCAGCATCTATTTACATGAGAGATTTATTAATGCAAGCAATGAGAGCACCACTTGCTAGTGGTCCTATAGTTCACACAGCAGGAACATTAACACAGGGGGTTCCTATGTCCAATATTAAAGCTACTATTGGCAACAATGGTTAAAGAAATAGCACTATGGCTAGACACCCTAGGGTATTTCAAATGGTAGTATTTTAATATTTAAATTTCTTATTTTCGGTACAAAAAAACACACTTATAAAACATACATAAAGACCACATAAATACAATAAATTCACATTAAGGTGCACTCTACTTAAAAAGAAGAAACATTTGGGAACATATTGCACTTAAGGGTAAACATACAACAATTACATATAATGCATTGTAAGTTACAGATATCCTACACTTATTATAGTGGATCAATCAATATGATCTTAATGGTCTAAGTGAGGTCCGTGAGGTCCGTGGGGGGATGGAGGAAACAGGAGGCGGAATGTAATTAGTAAATCCTGTCAGGTTCTAAGAACCTTAATTAGTTGTAATTTCCTTTATTTGTTTATTTATTTGTTTCACAGGTTTCAAATTCCAAGGTTTGAATTCCCTATCTGCTATCTACAGAATTTTATCCATAAAATCTTTTTATCCATTAATCACCTAACATTCCTAAATTGTTTGGAATAACGTGCTTTAAAACATCAGGTATGATGTTGTATCGATCAGGTAGTGTAAGGGTTACGCCCGCTTCACAGTGACAGACCAAACTCCCGTTTAACACACCGCAAACAGTCCATTTGCACTACCGCAAACTCCCCATTTGCACAAGGTTGGATACCAAGCTAGCCATGTCCCGTTCCTTGTCCTCACTGATGTCATTGAAGGTCTCTTCCTCCACCAAGGCACGTACAACACCAAGGGTCCCCGAAAGGTGACAACAAGCACCCTGGGATGCCTGCTGTGTTTGGTCTTCCACCTCCTCAAAGCCACCTTCCTCCTCTGACTCCTCTTCTTCAGACTCCTCTCTCTGCGTTGCCTCTCTCTGCGTTATTATAAGGTGTGTTAAGTAGTACTATTCCTATCAGTTTAATCCCTGTTACGTCCCCTATCAGGGGACGTGTATATGGCATCGATTTTAGGAACCCGGAGATGGAAAAGGAAAAAGATGCTTGGTCGGTCCTCCTACTTCAAATTTGGGGCACTGCGCGTGCAATCTAATGTGCCACCAGATAAGAATAGTACTACTTAACACACTACTCCTATCAGTTTAATCCCTGTTACGTCCCCTATCAGGGGACGTGTATATGGCATAGATTTTAGGAACCGGGAGATGGAAAAAGATGCTTGGTTGGTCCACCTACTTCAAATTTGGGGCACTGCGCGTGTAATCTAATGTGCCACCAGATAGGAGTGGTGTGTTAAGTAGTACTATTCTTATCAGTTTAATCCCTGTTACGTCCCCCTCATCAGGCCTTTTTTAGTCGAATGTATCGCCCACTGTCAGTGCCTTTGGGATCCATCCCTCATTCATCTTAATAAAGGTGAGGTAATCTAGACTTTTTTGACCTAGGCGACTTCTCTTCTCAGTGACAATACCTCCTGCTGCACTGAAGGTAGTAGTCAAGGGGTTCATGGCTCTGTCGGTCGAGTCGATCTCTGAGGGTGGACCCCGAAGGGCTGTGGCGATGTGTAGGACTTAAAAAGCTCCGCATGTCCTCCATCAACAACACGTCTGTAAAGCGTCCTGCCCTTGCCGGCGTGGTCGTGGGAGGAGGAGGATTACTTTCACCTCTTCCCCTGTTAGATTCCCGTTGTGCTGTGACATCACCCTTATACGCTGTGTAAAGCATACTTTTTAATTTATTTTGGAACTGCTGCATCCTTTGCGACTTGCGGTAATTCAGTAACATTTCAGGCACTTTCTGCTTATACCGGGGGTCTAGTAGCGAGGACACCCAGTACAGGTCGTTCTCCTTCAGCCTTTTTATACGAGAGTCACTCAACAGGCACGACAGCATGAAAGACCCCATTTGCACAAGGTTGGATGCCGAGCTACTCATGTCCCGTTCCTCGTCCTCAGTGATCTCACTGAAGGTATGTTCTTCCCCCCAGCCACGTACAACACCACGGGTACCAGATAGGTGACAACGAGCACCCTGGGGATGCCTGTTGTGGTTGGTCTTCCTCCTCCTCCTCAAAGCCACATTCCTCCTCTGACTCCTCTTCCTCACAATCCTCTTCCAGCGTTGCTGCAGGTCCAGCAAGCAATGCTGATAAGGCTGTTTCTGGTGGTGATGGTGACCACAACTCTTCCTCTTCACGCTCATCTACGCCTGATCCAGCACTCTTCGCAGGGCACACTCCAGGAAGAAAATAAATGGTATGATGTCGCTGATGGTGCCTTCGGTGCGACTGACTAGGTTTGTCACCTCCTCAAAAGGACGCATGAGCCTACAGGCATTGCGCATGAGTGTCCAGTAACGTGGCAAAAAAATCCCCAGCTCCGCAGAGGCTGTCCTAGCACCCCGGTCATATAAATAGTCGTTAACGGCTTTTTCTTGTTGTAGCAGGCGGTCGAACATTAGGAGTGTTGAATTCCAACGCGTCGGGCTGTCGCAAATCAAGCGCCTCACTGGCATGTTGTTTCGCCGATGGATATCTGAAAAGTGCGCCATGGCCGTGTAGGAACGCCTGAAATGGCCACACACCTTCCTGGCCTGCTTCAGGACGTCCTGTAAGCCTGGGTACTTATGCACAAAGTGTTGTACGATCAGATTACACACATGTGCCATGCATGTGTTAACTTGCCCAAATTCAATGCCGCCAACAAATTTCTTCCGTTGTCACAAACCACTTTGCTGATCTCCAGTTGGTGCGGAGTCAGCCACTAATCCACCTGTGCATTCAGGGCGGACAGGATTGCTGGTCCGGTGTGACTCTCTGCTTTCAGGCAAGTCAACCCCAAGATGGCGTGACACTGCCATATCCGGGATGTGGAATAGTACCTGGGGAGCTGGGGGGGTGCCGTTGATGTGGAGTAAGACGCAGCAGCAGAAGAGGACTCAGCCGAGGAGGTTATGGAAGAGGATGGAGTAGGAGGAGTAGAGGAGGTGGCAGCAGGCATGCCTGCAAGTCGCGGCGGTATCACCAACTCCTCTGCAGAGCCACGCATTCCATGCTTGGCAGCCGTCAGCAGGTTTACCCAATGCGCAGTGTAGGTGATATACCTGCCCTGACCATGCTTTGCAGACCAGGTATCAGTGGTCAGATGGCCCCTTGCCCCAACACTGTGTGCCAGACATGCCATTACTTCCTTTTGCACAATCGAGTACAGGTTGGGGATTGCCTGTTGTGCAAAGAAATTTTGGCCGGGTACCTTCCACTGCGGTGTCCCAATAGCTACAAATTTTTGGAACGCCTCAGACTCCACCAGCTTGTATGGTGAAAGCTGGCGGGCTAAGAGTTCAGACATGCCAGCTGTCAGATGCCGGGCAAGGGGGTGACTTTGTGACATTTTACATTACATTACATTAACATTTATTTGTACAGCGCCACCAATTCTCGAAGCGCTTGGTACAGAGCAAAGAAAGGAACTACATACTAATTTAGACAAACTAGTACAGACTGGTACATGAGGTAGAGAACCCTGCTCGTAAGCTTACAATCTAGAGGCTTCTTACGCTCAAACATGTCCTTGACAGACACCTGACTGTGGGCAGATGAGCAGGAACTGCTCAAGGCGAGAGACGGAGTGGCGGATGGTTGAGAAGGGGCAAGGAGGACAGCAGTGGTTGACGTGGCTGAAGATGCTGGACCAGAAGGAGGATGGCGGCTTTGAGTTTGTGTGCTGCTTGTACTCATTTGTTGATCCCATAGGCATTTGTGATGTGCGATCATGTGCCTTCGCAAAGCAGTTGTACCTAGGTGGGTGTTGGACTTCCCACGACTCAGTTTCTTTTGGCACAGGTTGCAAATGGCATCGCGAAGAGGCAGACACACAAAATAAATTCCACACTGCTGAGCGCTGCAATGGTGGTGGCAACAGCATGCGTTGATTGGCGTGCTGTCTGGCTGACCCCGGGTGCCGATGCATGCTGTCTGACTGTGCCACTGGCTCCTTGCGACGACCTCCCCCTGCTTCCAACTCGTCTCCTCCTCCTCTCTGTCTACCCATCTGAACTTTCCCCCCGTTCTTCTTCTCTTCTAGCGGGCAACCACGTGACATCCACGGACGCATCGTCATCATCAACCGCTTCACTTGTATCTGACAACTCAGCAAAGGAAGCAGCAGCGGGTACAACATCATCATCATCACACCGTACGTCCATGTGTGTAATGCTGCCTGACTGAGACATATCCCTGTTATCTACATCCTCTGGCAATAATGGTTGCGCATCACTCATTTCTTCCAACTGATGTGTAAATAACTCCTCTGACAGATCAAGTGAAGCGGCTGTGGTGCTAGTGTTGGTGGTGGCGGCAGGCGGGCGAGTGGTAACTTGAGAGGTGCCCGAAGCTAAGCTAGAGGAGGATGGTGCGTCAAGGTTCCGAGTGGAAGCTGTAGAAGATTGGGTGTCCTGTGTTAGCCAGTCAACTATGTCCTCAGAACTTTTCGAGTTCAGGGTACGTGGCCTCTGAACACTGGGCATTATCCCAGGGCCAAAGGGAATCACAGCACCACGACCATGACGGCCCCAGGCGGGGTGGCCTGCCTCTGCCTGTCATTTTTTTTTCGATTAGTGGTACTATGCGTGCAAGTTACTGTGACAACAGATATGAGTGGCACTGTGCACTGGCAGAAGTTGTCAGAGTAGACACCGTAGGCCTGACACACACACTTGCAGACAACTAACTGCTATTCAATCTATTAAAGTAAAAAAAAAAAAAAAATTTAAATGTACACTACTGTTACACCAGATATGAGTTGCACTGGTGTGACACTGTGCCCTGGCAGGCCCTGAAACGCACACGTGTGAAGGAAACTGACTGTTATTATTTCATAGTCAAATTTCTATTTTTTTTTTAATGTACACTACTGTTACACCAGATATGAGTTGCACTGGTGTGACACTGTGCCCTGGCAGGCCCTGAAACGCACACGTGTGAAGGAAACTGACTGCTTTTATTTCACAGTCAAATTTCTATTTTTTTTTTAATGTACACTACTGTTACACCAGATATGAGTTGCACTGGTGTGACACTGTGCCCTGGCAGGCCCTGAAACGCACACGTGTGAAGGAAACTGACTGCTATTATTTCACAGTCAAATTTCTATTTTTTTTTTAATGTACACTACTGTTACACCAGATATGAGTTGCACTGGTGTGACACTGTGCCCTGGCAGGCCCTGAAACGAAAATTTTGTTTTTTAAATGCAAGCTATTGTGACACCAGATATGAGTGGTGGCACTGGGCAAGTGGGCACAGTATACGCTGTGAGCCTGACACACGCTGGCAGGCAGGCAACTGCAATTAGATTACACAGGGGAAAAAAAAGCAGACTGATGTTCTAGCCCTAAAAAGATCAGATGAGTCCTTCAGGACTGTAGTGGACACTGAATACACTAGCCTAGCTATCGATTTCCCTATTAAATTAGCAGCAGCTACACTGTCCCTCCTCTCACTAAGAATGCAGCTTCCGAATGAATCTAAAATGGATGCTGTCCAGGAGGTGGGAGGGTCTGGGAGGGAGGGTCTGCTACTGATTGGCTGGAATGTGTCTGCTGACTGTGAGGTACAGGGTCAAAGTTTACTCAATGATGACGAATAGGGGGCGGACCGTACATCGCATATGTTCGCCCGCCAGCGGCGAACGCGAACAAGCTATGTTCGCCGGGAACTATTCGCCGGCTAACTATTCGGGACATCTCTATATAATATTCTTAAATGTTTGGATTCCCTTTTCTTTCCATCTATTTAAATTTAAATTTTCAATGTTATGATACAAAAGATCAATACTACTGGTTATCCAGATAACATTTGGCCAATTCAAGTAGTGGTCTTGCTTAAATTTATTCCAGAATGTCATTAAGTTGGTCCCTATGACATTTTTAGAAAGCCGTCTATATGTTCTATCTTTAGGTGTTCCAAGGTCTTTTGAATCAATCCATAACATAAGGGACGTGTCTTTAATTTCGAGCATTTCGCATTCTATAATTTTCCAGGAATCAGAAGCGTCAGGATTCAACCACCTAGATAGATGTTTAATCATAGCAACAAAAATGAAAGACCAGCACTCGGTTGTAAAGTGATGAATTTTTAATCACACATAGGCAACGTTTCAATCCTTGCAGATCTTTCTCAAGCCTGCAAGGATTGAAACGTTGCCTATGTGTGATTAAAAATTCCTCACTTTACAACCGAGTGCTGGTCTTTCATTTTTGTTGCTATTTGAAGATTTTGGAGGCATCTTAAAGTCCGTGCACCGGGACTTTATATCTTGTGCGGATCTGGGACTATTTTCTAGATGTTTAATCATAGCCGCTTTGTAATATTTACTTATTTCCGGAACTGCTAATCCTCCTTTTTTTATGCTAGACATATAAATGTCTGAAAACACTTTTGAATCTCTGTTAGAGGTTTTTTTTTCTTTTCAAATCAGTGTTTATTGATTTTTTATAACATATTAGAAAATAAGGGGGGGGGGGTGAAGTGGGTACATATCTTCTGGTGCAAAGCGCACCTCAGGAGAGGGAGGATAGGAGGGGGGGGTGGTACAGTACATAGTGATTTGTTAACAAAATTAAACATCATTTTACACACAGTATTGCAATATATACTCAGGTTCATTTTAGTAAATTATTCAGAATCGAGAAGAAAAGAGAGGGAAGAGAAGAAAAATAAATAAATAAAAAAATGGGGGGGGGGGGTGTGTGGGGACATTACAGATTTCAATTATACTAATGTAAGTGTCTGAGGGTCATCTACAAATTCGTACCAATAAAACCACCTCTGGTTATATTTTTCAATCTGATCATCCGAACGGGAATTTAGTTGCTCCATTCGGCGAATGGTTTCCGCTGGATCCATTCTCTTATAGAGGGGGGGAGGTATCTCCCCAGTGCAGCGGGATGAGTGACTTTGCGGCATTCAAAAGATGTCGAACCACAGATTTCTTGTAAATACTGACCGGGATGGGAGTATGGTGTAATAGTAAGGCTGCTGGTGTAAATGGCGGGGGCCGATCTGTAAAACGCTGTAGAAACATAGAAACATAGAATGTGTCGGCAGATAAGAACCATTCGGTCCATCTAGTCTGCCCAATTTTTTTTTTTGAGTACTTTTATTAGTCCCCCGTTCCCGGTCTTATAGCTAGGATAGCCTTGTGTCTATCCCACGCATGCTTAAAATCCTTGACTGTGTTTACCTCTACCACTTCTGCTGGCAGGCTATTCCATACATCCACTACCCTCTCAGTAAAGTAATACTTCCTGATATTACTTTTAAATCGTTGCCCCTCTAATTTAAGACTATGTCCTCTAGTTGTGGTAGTTTTTCTTCTTTTAAATATACTCTCTTCCTTTACTGTGTTGATTCCCTTTATGTATTTAAATGTTTCTATCATATCCCCCCTGTTACGTCTTTCCTCCAAGCTATACATGTTAAGATGCTTTAACCTTTCCTGGTAAGTTTTATCCTTCAACCCATGAACCAGTTTAGTAGCCCTTCTCTGAACTCTCTCCAAAGTATCAATATCCTTCTGGAGATAAGGTCTCCAGTACTGCGTACAATACTCCAAGTGAGGTCTCACCAGTGCTCTGTACAATGGCATGAGCACTTCCCTCTTCCTACTGCTAATACCTCTCCCTATGCAACCAAGCATTCTGCTAGCATTTCCTGCTGCTCTATTGCATTGCCTACCTACCTTCAAGTCCTCTGAAATTATTACTCCTAAATCCCTTTCCTCAGATGTTGAGGTTAGGACTGTACCAAATAGTCTATATTCTGCTTTTGGGTTTTTACGCCCAAGGTGCATAATCTTGCACTTGTCCACATTAAATGCCAGTTGCCACTGCTCTGACCATTTTTCTAGTTTAGCTAAATCATTTGCCATTTGGCTTATCCCTCCATGAATATCAACCCTGCTGCAAATCTTTGTATCATCAGCAAAAAGACATACTTTACCAACAAGACCTTCTGCAATATCGCTAATAAAAATATTAAAGAGAATGGGTCCAAGAACAGATCCCTGAGGTACCCCACTAGTAACAAGACCTTGCATCGAATATACCCCATTGACTACAACCCTCTGTTGCCTGTCACTCAGCCATTGTCTAATCCATTCAACAATATTGAAATCCAAACTCAAAGATTTCAGTTTATTGATAAGCCTTCTATGTGCGACAGTGTCAAAAGCCTTACTGAAATCTAGGTAAGCAATGTCTACTGCACCACCCTGATCTATTATTTTAGTTACCCAATCAAAAAAATCAATAAGATTAGTTTGGCATGATCTCCCTGAAGTAAACCCATGCTGTCTCTGATCTTGAAATCCAAGCGACTTTAGATGTTCAACAATCCTATTCTTTAACAAGGTTTCCATTATTTTCCCCACTACTGAAGTAAGACTTACTGGTCTATAGTTGCCCGCCTCCTCCTTACTACCTTTCTTGTGAATGGGCACAACATTAGCTAATTTCCAATCTTCTGGAACTACTCCCGTTAACAATGATTGGTTAAATAAATCTGTTAACGGTTTTGCTAGTACACCACTAAGTTCTTTTAATAACTTTGGATGTATCCCATCAGGTCCCATCGACTTATTTGTCTTTACTTTAGACAGCTGAAGTAAAACCTCTTCCTCTGTAAACTTACATGCATCAAAAGACTCATTAGTCTTTTTCCCTAAATGAGGTCCCTTACCCTCATTTTCATTTGTAAAAACTGAACAAAAATATTCATTAAAGCAGTCTGCTAAGCCTTTATCCTCTTCTACATAGCATCCTTCTTTTGTTTTTAATCTAACTAATCCTTGTTTTACTTTCCTTTTCTCATGTATGTATCTAAAAAATGTTTTATCCCCCTTTTTCACTGACTGGGCTATAGTCTCTTCTGTGTGTGCTTTGGAAGCTCTTATAGCTTGCTTTGCCTCTTTCTGCCTACTCTTATAGATCTTTCTATCTTCCTCACTCTGAGTATTTTTATAATTACTAAATGCTAGCTTTTTATTTTTTACTATTTTAGCCACCTCTGCAGAGTACCACAGTGGTTTCTTCAATTTTTTGCTCTTACTGACAAGCCTTATGCAATTTTCTGTTGCCTTCAGTAGTGCAACTTTTAGATAATCCCATTTCTCCTGGACTCCATTTAAATTGCTCCAGTCTGATAATGACTCCTTCACATCTAATCTAATTTTAGAAAAGTCTGTTTTTCTAAAATCTAAAACTTTTGTTTTTGTGTGGTGTGACTGCGTCACTGTTCTTATATTAAACCACACTGTCTGGTGATCACTAGATCCTAAACTTTCACCTACAGTAATATCTGATAACAGATCTCCATTTGTGAACACTAAGTCTAGTATGGCCTGCTTTCGAGTTGGCTCCTCCACTACTTGTTTTAGAGATAATCCCAGTAGGGAGTTTAGGATATGCGTACTCCTGGCACAAGTAGCTGTTTTGTATTTCCAGTTCACATCAGGAAGATTAAAGTCACCCATGATGATCACTTCTCCCTTCATTGTCATTTTAGCTATTTCCTCAACTAGTAGATTATCTAACTCCTCTATTTGTCCAGGGGGCCTATAAATCACACCTACCCGAGTTACCATATGATTACCAAATTCTAATGTAACCCAAACTGACTCTATGTTCGCCTCACTAACTTGTATTACGTTACATTTTAAGCTATCCCTCACATACAGGGCCACCCCTCCCCCTTTTTTACCTTCTCTGTCTTTTCTATATAAAGAGTACCCTGGTATTGAAATGTCCCAGTCATGTTTTTCATTATACCATGTCTCAGTAACAGCCACTAAATCTACATTCTCAGTTGCCAATATTGTCACAAGTTCATGGATCTTATTCCCTAAACTGCGAGCATTTGTAGACATGACCCTAAGCTTATCCTTTTTTAGCACGCTGACTACAGGTAACTTCTGTACCTTTTTGGGGGGGCAATTGGATTGATGTTTTATCGCCATTTTGCCCCCCTCTTTTAGTTTAAAAACCTCCTAGCAAAACCTCTGAACTGCTCACTGAGAACATTCGTTCCCTTTTGAGAAAGATGCAAACCATCTTTTTTGTACAGTTCCTTTCTATCCCATAGTGAACTTCCATGAGAAACAAAGCCAAATCCTTGCTCCCGACACCATTCTCCAAGCCACAAGTTGAAGTTCCTAATACGCATCCGTCTATCATTCTGAATGTTGTGCACAGGCATAACTTCAGAAAAGGACAGTGTGGACACAACCTGCCGTATATCATTGGCAAGAACACGAAAAGCTTCCTTCACCTCTGAAACCTCATTGCAAGCCAAATCATTTGTCCCTAGATGAACCAGTACATCCAATTCTCCTTCCTGATTTGCTTGCTTAACAATATTAGAAATACGCCTCCTGTCTCTGCGAGCAGTAGCTCCAGGAAGACATCTCACTAAGCCAATAGTGTCCAACTCCGCACCTCTTATGATAGAATCGCCCAACAACAACTGCTTTCTATCAGGCCTCACCTTCTCCTTGCACACCTTAGCCACATAGGAGAGTGGTTCCTCAAACTCTGCGTCTGAGCCTGCCTCCACAACACCACTGCACTCTGCAAGTGCTGAAAATGAATTCTGGACAGCCACAGACTGTGGGACATGCCTTTTATCCACAACTCTAAGCCTACCAGATCCAACAGTAATCCACCTGCCATTCCTAGGAAGCCTCTGCGGCAATGGCCTCTGTGTCAGTGACTTCGCAACAGTCTCAGCCCGAGTTTGTTTTACAGATAAATTACAAATCTCGGACTTTAAAAATGCAATCTCCTGCTGCAATCTTGAGAACTGTCTACAGATTAGACAGCCTCCAAACCTCCAAAAAATGGAATGTGAAACAAATGCAGAACAATTATCACAGTAAACCAAATCTGCCATTTTAAGAATTTAAATCAAAAAGATCTTTTAGTTTTTCTCACCTCTTGTATACCTCAGACTCCCTCCAGAGTATCTCCAGAATATCTCTTAAATACACTCTTTGAAAAGCAGCTCTTAGAAGAGCAGCCAAGCTATTAAATTCCATGCTGCCAAGCAATGCAAGCAGCATGAAGGATGAGAGGGTTAAAAGTAAATAATAATAAATTAACCCCTTTAATGTTACCCCTAACCCAAAGAAAACACCAATAGTAACATTAACCCCTAATAATACCTTGAGCGATCCTGCAATGAATTGTCCAACGAACAAAGGTCCAGCGAGAGGGGAACCGTCCCATCCCCATAAATTATTACCAATATGTAAATTATGTACTTTATTTTTTACATTAATCTATGGAACACATTTATATACAAGGTTTGGAAAAACATCAATTGAAAAACTAGACATACAAGTAAAATATGTACATTAACAATCAGAAATCGATTTTTAAATATAAAATGTAAATTATAAACACATTATTAAAAATGTAAACATTTTTAACAGTTATAAATGTACACAAGTACAACATTTATCTAACCAATTTGATAATTTTGAGCTATACTTCGCAAATATTCTATTGGTGTCCTATTGCCATACTCTGATACAATCTTAGAGATCCGGTCATCTGCTTTGCGATATTTCAGCAACTTCAATGGTGGATTGTGTCCTGAAAGGAGCTGGTCATAATAGAGGTCTCTGCCCTTTTGCACCTTTCTGAGGCCATCAATGAATTTCCAAATGGTTGGGTGACACATTCCCAATTCAGCTCGGAGTCGACGATGTGCAGCTTCAGAATGATTGTTCGGACGATCTTCGCCACTTACTGTTCTGTCAAACAGATTCCACATACATGGTGGAAACAAAGGAGATCGTCTCCCATTTCCTCTCCTTTGTGGGCGACCGATGTAATTGTCCTCAAACCAATTTAGCAGAGGAAGAAGGTCTCCAGGAAGATGTTCTGCCACAGCATCAGCATAATCACCCAAATCTTGGACAGGCACAAATGCCAAGGCAACAACCATTTTGGCCATAAGGGCATACTCCAGATTAGTATCCGTTTCATGAATGGCACCTATCAATGCCAAGTGCTTTCGCATATTCGGTACCAAGTGGAAGAAGTACCCTTTTAAAGGGACTTCTGGGAAGCGTTCCTTTATGGCCTTAAACATGCCAATTTCATAATCACAATTTATTGACCCGGATGTACATTTGGCATCAAAGTTTTAATATAATCAAACAACCATTTGTATGTGGCATACTGTTTATCCGGCAGAAGGGCGTATAGCACTGGATGCACGCCCCCATACTTCTTTGCCAGTACCACATATACCTGAGCAAACAGTTTTGGGGCTATAGCAAATGTACCATCCACGTACCAGATGTCAGACGTTTGCAGAATGTCCAGCCAGCTTTGTCTCCCAAATAGAAGAATCCTCCTGGAACTTTCTCCAATATCCCCAAGCAAGAATGATTCTTCCTGGCCTGGTGTTGGTGAGTAGTTTTTATAAGCATCAGGCTTTTCAACACAAACGGGGTCTAAAATGTAAATCATTTCTTCTACGTCTAATTATTTTTCTTAAAGCAGCAGGTTGTGGAATGAGCATGCACGGTGGAGCTCACACTGGATACAAATGAATTAATCACTTCTGCAGTTCCCTCCATCATTTCTTCAGCTCGCCGCTTAATCCCTGTCACAAATTTTGAAACTTCGACATGTGCCGCTGAAGGAAAGTGTGAATGTTCATTTATCTTTTTAATGACATCTGAATTTTGGTGTGAATTCGGGCTTTGCATCGTCCCATCTGATCACAACACCAAAATTTAACACAACTATCTACTGCGCTGTGTCTGTCGAATACGTAAAGGTATCCATCCGAAGCAAATTTTTCCTTTCCTCTTCTGCTTAGAATTTCGACAGCCATTACGGTAGAATTTGTTGATATGCCTATGTAGAAGGAAATACATTTGTAGGACTATTGTTATAATTTTTTTAAATGGTTTTATACTGTACAAAGGTTGTCTATTACAGTCATTACTATATGCAAACTGAGTTAATCTAGGGCAGTGATGGCGAACCTATGGCACGCGTGTCACAGGTGGCACGCCGGGCACTTTCTGTGGGCACGCGGCCATAGGTCGCCGGGAGGTGGGAGACGGGTCGGCATTAATGCAGAGTAGGCATCTGCCTGCTCAAAACGGCAGGCGCCTACTCTGCTTCCGATTCGGAGTACATGGAGGCAGCCAGCAAGGGGAGGGATCTGACAAGCAGATCGATCCTCCCGTGAGAAGGCTGTGGGGAGTGTTGCCGCGCGTTCCCATGGCAACGCTCCACACAGCATTGCGCGGGAGGACAGCAGAGCTGAGGCATACAGCTACATACCACCACCGTCTGTGTCCCCCCCTCCTTCACCAAAGGTAAGAAGAAGGGAGGGGGGGATAAATAAAAAAATATATTTTTTAATGATTATTAAAAAAATAAAATTCTACCTGCAGCACCCCCCCTTTACACACATCACCCCCCCTAGACACAGCACCCCCCCTTACACACAGCTGTGTGTGTGTACTCAGCAGACTGTGCGTGTATGTACTCAGCAGAATGTGTGTGTGTGTGTGTGTGTGTGTACTCAGAAGAATGTGTGTAGGTACTCAGCAGACTGTGTGAATGTACTCAGCAGATTGTGTGTGTGTACTCAGCAGATTGTGTGTGTGTACTCAGCAGACTGTGTGTATGTACTCAGCAGACTGTGTGTGTGTACTCGGCAGACTGTGTGTGTGTACTCAGCAGACTGCGTGTGTGTGTACTCAGCAGAATGTGTGTATGTACTCAGCAGAGTGTGTGTATGTACTCAGCAGAGTGTGTGTGTACTCAGCAGAATGTGTTTATGTACTCGGCAGACTGTGTGTGTACTCAGCAGAATGTGTGTGTGTACTCAGCAGAATGTGTGTGTGTACTCAGCAGACTGTGTGTGTGTACTCGGCAGACTGTGTGTATGTACTCAGCAGACTGTGTGTGTGTGTGTGTGTGTGTTTGTACTCAGCAGAATGTGTGTATGTACTCAGCAGATTGTGTGTATGTACTCAGCAGACTGTGTGTACACAGCGGAATGTGTTTATGTAATCAGCAGACTGTGTGTATGTACTCAGCAGACTGTGTGTATGTACTCAGCAGACTGTGTGTGTACTCAGCAGAATGTGTGTATGTACTCAGCAGACTGTGTGTATGTACTCAGCAGACTGTGTGTATGTACTCAGCAGAATGTGTGTATGTACTCAGCAGAATGTGTGTGTGTACTCAGCAGAATGTGTGTGTGTACTCAGCAGAATGTGTGTGTGTACTCAGCAGACTGTGTGTATGTACTCAGCAGACTGTGTGTGTGTGTGTGTTTGTACTCAGCAGAATGTGTGTATGTACTCAGCAGATTGTGTGTATGTACTCAGCAGATTGTGTGTATGTACTCAGCAGACTGTGTGTACACAGCGGAATGTGTTTATGTAATCAGCAGACTGTGTGTATGTACTCAGCAGACTGTGTGTATGTACTCAGCAGACTGTGTGTGTACTCAGCAGAATGTGTGTATGTACTCAGCAGACTGTGTGTATGTACTCAGCAGACTGTGTGTATGTACTCAGCAGAATGTGTTTGTGTACTCAGCAGAATGTGTGTACTCAGCAGACTGTGTGTGTGTACTCAGCAGACTGTGTGTGTGTACTCAGCAGACTGTGTGTATGTACTCAGCAGACTGTGTGTGTACTCAGCAGACTGTGTGTATGTACTCAGCAGACTGTGTGTGTACTCAGCAGACTGTGTGTATGTACTCAGCAGACTGTGTGTATGTACTCAGCAGACTGTGTGTGTACTCAGCAGAATGTGTGTGTACTCAGCAGACTGTGTGTGTGTACTCAGCAGACTGTGTGTGTGTACTCAGCAGACTGTGTGTATGTACTCAGCAGACTGTGTGTATGTACTCAGCAGAATGTGTTTGTGTACTCAGCAGAATGTGTGTACTCAGCAGACTGTGTGTGTGTACTCAGCAGACTGTGTGTGTGTACTCAGCAGACTGTGTGTATGTACTCAGCAGACTGTGTGTGTACTCAGCAGACTGTGTGTATGTACTCAGCAGACTGTGTGTGTACTCAGCAGACTGTGTGTATGTACTCAGCAGACTGTGTGTGTACTCAGCAGAATGTGTGTGTACTCAGCAGAATGTGTGTGTACTCAGCAGACTGTGTGTGTGTACTCAGCAGACTGTGTGTGTGTACTCAGCAGACTGTGTGTGTACTCAGCAGACTGTGTGTGTACTCGGCAGAATGTGTTTGTGTACTCAGCAGACTGTGTGTGTACTCAGCAGACTGTGTGTATGTATTCAGCAGACTGTGTGTGTGTACTCAGCAGACTGTGTGTGTGTACTCAGCAGAATGTGTCTGTGTACTCAGCAGACTGTGTGTGTATTTAGCAGAATGTGTGTATGTACTCAGCAGACTGTGTGTGTACTCAGCAGAATGTGTGTATGTACTCAGCAGATTGTGTGTATGTACTCAGCAGACTGTGTGTGTACTCAGCAGAATGTGTTTGTGTACTCAGCAGAATGTGTGTATGTAGTCAGCAGAATGTGTGTGTGTACTCAGCAGAATGTGTGTGTGTACTCAGCAGAATGTGTGTATGTACTCAGCAGACTGTGTGTGTGTGTACTCAGCAGAATGTGTGTATGTACTCAGCAGATTGTGTGTATGTACTCAGCAGATTGTGTGTATGTACTCAGCAGATTGTGTGTATGTACTCAGCAGACTGTGTGTGTGTGTACTTAGCAGAATGTGTGTATGTACTCAGCAGACTGTGTGTGTATGTACTCAGCAGACTGTGTGTATGTACTCAGCAGACTGTGTGTATGTACTCAGCAGACTGTGTGTGTATGTACTCAGCAGACTGTGTGTGTATGTACTCAGCAGACTGTGTGTGTACTCAGCAGAATGAGTGTGTGTACTCAGCAGACTGTGTGTGTATGTACTCAGCAGACTGTGTGTGTACTCAGCAGAATGAGTGTGTGTACCCAGCAGACTGTGTGTGTGTGTACTCAGCAGACTGCATTCAATTAACCGTAGCATGGGGATGAGAGGGTTAACTCCAGTTAATGCTATTAGTTAACTATTAAAAGTCTAAAATAAATATATCTTACCTTTTCTGCAGCAGCCGTTCACGATGCTTCACGATGTCCAGGTAGCGTTGCATTGTCCACTTTTGAATTTTGGCGCTTTAAATTACTCGCAACGGAAATCTCGCGACGGAACTCTCGCGTTAGATGTCCCGCGATGAAAAGGCCACAACGTAATGCCGGCTCGGAAACTGCTGCGAGGTAATTGTGACGTTGGACAGTCCCATCCCCACCAAGAGACTCCGGCACTGACAGTGTGGGAAGCCCATAAGTGTCTTCTGAGGGGACATAACAAAGCTCAGGCAACTGCACGGAAAAAAGCTAATGTTGCAGTTCTCCAGTCTCTATACTCCAAAACTGAGGTCCTCGAAAGGACGCACAACGAGCAGCTCAGGGAGGAGGAGTTCCAACAACTCCTGTTACTAAGGAAGGAGCTGGCAACGATACTTAATCAATAGGCACACCATAATTTTGCTAAATTAAAAGGGATATATTTTGAACATGGCAATAAGCCAGGCAAATATTTAGCAAGGGCCCTTACAAAGCGGCAACAGATTCGGCCTACATTCCTAAAATTAAAGCTCCCACAGGTGCTTCCTGTCTCCTCCCGAATGATAAAGCAGAGGAATTTCTTTCATATTACACTAAACTATATAATTTCCCTCCCTCGCAGACGGCCCTTTATATGTGGATAACCGCACTGCTCAGATAACGGAGTATCTCACCAAACATATTTCCCGGAAGCTTACATCTGAGGACTCAGCACACTTAGAACGGCAAATATCACTGATTGAAAAACAATTAGCTATTCGTAAATCGAAGTTCGGTAAATGTCCGGGCCTGGATGGCTTTCCATTACTGTACTACAAAAAATATTTTGATATATTGGGTCCCCGTATGGTGGAAGCTTTTAATTCAGTGTTTGAGGGTGGGACAATACACCCTCATACCCTGACAGCGACCATATCATTGATACTAAAAGAGGGGAAGGACTTGGAACAGTGTAGCAGCTATCGGCCAATTTCTCTGCTCAATGCAGACTCTTTTCCAAAGTACTGGCTTCACGGATACAGTGCCACCTCCCTGACCTGGTTCATCCGGACCAAGCAGGATTTGTCCCGGGGCGGGAGGCCAGGGACTGCACAATTCAAGCAATTAATTTAATCCACCACGCTAAAGCACATAACATTAAAACTATCTTTTTATCTACAGACGCCGAGAAGGTGTTCGATTGTGTGGATTGGAGTTTTCTCATGGCAGTACTGTGGGCTTTTGACCCCGTGTTGTTGCTTGGGTTGCGTCCCTGTACTCCCGCCCCTCAGCCAGAATCCGAATCTTTTACAATCTCCAACAGCACGAGACGGTGCTGCCCGCTGTCCCCGTTGCTTTTTGCCCTTACTCTGAAACATTTCCTAGAGGCAATACAGAACAATCCTGATATTGGGGGTCTACTGATCGGAGGAATCCATCATAAAGTTTGGGGGTTTGCGGACAATTTATTGTTTGCCCTTACTACACCTAGGACATCACTGGCCAATGCTCCGGGAATTTGGTTATTACGGTGCACTAGCCAATCTTAAAATAAACAGCTCCAAACCAGAGATCCTCAATATCAATTTAGCTGACTCTGAAGCTCAGGGGTTATCTAGTTCCTTCCTCTTCAAGTGGTATAAAGATAAAATGAAATATTTGGCCTACCCAGGACCCAAAACATCTTTACCAACAGAATTTCCCACCCCTGTTGACAGCTATACGCAAAGATTTAAATACCTGGGGGCCCACATTTATTTCCTGGTTGGGTAGAGTTAACTAACAGAACATGAATGTGCTCCCTCGAGTGTTATATATGTTTTAGACCATACCGATTAAACTGCCCCTGGCCCTTTTCACCTCTCTAAAAACAATGTTTTTAAAATTCATCTGGGCCCAGAAACACTCTAGACTTAGGATTGATTTATTGTCCCAGCCTAAAGACAGAGGGGGACTTGGCCACCCATGTATGCGCACCTATTATCAAGCGGCGCACCTATAATCAAGCGACCCACCTTTTAAGGGTCCTTGAATGGGCCATTCACCCACCCCACAAGTTATGGCCTCTCACTGGATTTGAGGATTTAGCCTCTGATGAAACTGTCCCACCCCATGGTATTTCTGTGTTGTAACAAATGCTGTTGTCCTCAGCCTCGGTGAGTCTACCAGCTTTGGTGGGGAAATGGGAATCAGCCCTACATATCTCTCGGTCCGAACCACAATGGGGGACAATTTTCCAACTTACACACAAATGTTCCATCAACAATAAAACTCAAGAAATGTCCTATAAATTTTTTAACAATGTGGTATCGTACACCGGTACGTCTTCAAAAAATGTTCCCCATGCACCCTATAGAGTGCAGGCGCTGTGGCACAGCTCCTGGAACTATACTCCACATTTGGTGGGAATGTACCCTTATCCAGCCCTACTGGGCCAAGATATATTTGGTGCTCCTGACGTTAACAGACCGACCCCCACTTTTTGAGCCAGCACCAATGCAGTTGCACCACACAACACTTCCCATCACACAATACAAAAAATCTGTAGTGCGGCACTTATTAAATGAGGCTAAGGTGCTCATACCGGCACATTGGGGCGATATGTCCCCTCCCACTTTCCGTGAGTGGATAATGAGGGTGGAAAATGTTAGACACATGGAAGAATTGATTAGGAAAGTTGAAGACCATCATAATCACTATATCCAGACATGGTTTTACTGGTTGCAGTTCCTTGAAGACCCACAAACCCAGATGGTGCTTGGTGGAACTTAAGGTTTTACTACATTCACTTTTCCAGCTTAACATCCGGAAAAAAGGAGAGGCTTGGTCTTCGTGTGGTGAAAAAATATATATAAATACTTTATTGGTCCTTCATGACAACGATAAAAAACAGAGCAGGGGCGGTGAGACAATAAAAGGCTAAATGCTTGACACGTTTCGCACCAAGGGGTGCTTTATCAAAAGCAGTTTTGATAAAGCACCCCTTGGTGCAAAACTATGCCATTTTATTTGGTTTATCTCTTCTTTGTTCCTGGATCTTCTGCTCCTTCTTTTTTTGTTGGTTTTTTGCTTCTCCCTATTTTTCCTTGCCCACTAACAAGGGGGGACAGACAACGTGCTTTCTCAATGCCACCTTTAAGGAATAGATTCTTCCTCCCTCCCTCTTTCCTCTCCCCTCACCTCACATCACCTCTTTTGAGTATCGGATGAGTCAAACGTATCCAGTTCTGCCTGTGTTAGTGTTTAGTAGGACAGCATATGGGAAGGAAGGTTTACATATTATAGACAAAGCATTTGACCACGTATTTAAACTGATGTTACGCTATAGGCTCAGTGTGTTTGAGTGGATTTCAGCTTTTCCTGATAATGTCCAATTATAACGTGGAGCCTTAAGCCTTATCTTGCCAGTATGCACCCTCTGTGCTGCTCTATGTTTTCCACAGGTTCGATTTAGCTTCATCAGTTGTGGCAGTAATATATCTTTTGCTCAGCAAGTTTTCCCCAACCTAATTTGGGTTGCAGCAGATGCTTGCCCACCGTTGCGTTATAGCAGAGTTTGCATAAGTCCTGGATTTCTTGTTTCAATGTTAAAAGCGCTGTTTCATACTGGAATTACTTATTAACAGTCAATTAAAAAGTCTCCAAGAGGTTTGCTTAAACCAAAACAATGCTGTTGCAGAATTTCTATTCCTGTGTCCCAGCTTCAAGATTACACTTAACAGGCATACAAATAGAGGGATGGGGAGATTTTTGCGTTTTCAATGTCCATTTAAAGCGACAATAATAGTAAACGTTTAAAGCACTTATCTGTCGCCTCCTTTTCTTCAGAGCCGCCTGGATCCACAGTAGACTCTCCAGAGTCTGAACCGAGCGCTTAGATCTTTATTCTTCCCACTCCTTGTCCGACTCCTTCAAGGATTAAGGAAAAGAAACGGGTCCTCCGTCCGTACTGTCGCTCCTATGCTTTCGGTTCTCAGCAGAGCAGGTCAAGCCACGGGCGGAAGCATTGCTGCTGATGGTGTCGGGCAATCACACACTTCCCCGTAGGCTCCGCCTTGGCGTCCTACATCACATCCTCCTCCTCTTGGTATCTTTTAGGCTCTGTTGGTTTCCAATACCACCTGTAAGCGGATGATACTCAGATCTATCTCACCTCCCCTGACCTTACTCCCTCTCTACTGTCACGTGTAGTTGAGTGTCTGTCGGCCATCTCCCCTTAGATGTCTGATCGCTACGTGAAACTTAACCTTTCCAAAACAGAACTGATTATCTTCCCTTCCTCAAACTCTGTCCCTACACCTGGGTTCACAGTCAATTTTGACTTTGCTCTCTCCTTTGTTCCTCATATTCAGTCTTTATCCAAATCCTGTTGGCTGCACCAAAATAACATTGTACGCATTCGCCCGTTCCTCAGCAAAGAGACCCCCAAAATACTAGTGCACTCGCTTGTGATCTCTCGCCTTGACTACTGTAAAAGCCTCCTGACTGGACTACCTCTGGCTCGTCTGTCTCCCCTGCAATATATCCAAATCACAGCTGCCAGACGTCTTTCTTGCACGTCGGTCAGATTCGGCAGCTCCTCTCTGCAATGGCTTACACTGGTTCCCCGTCTACTCAAGGATAAAATTTTAAATTCTGTCTTTAACCTACAAAGCCCTCCACTCCTCCGCCCCTCCGTACATTGCCTCCCTTGTTAACCGATACCTCTTACACGAACTTTGTGCTCCACAATGGGACTAAAACTCTCCTCCAACCTCATCACCACATCTCCAAGATTTCGCCCAAGCTGTCCCTTGTCTCTGGAACTCCCTTCTGCAGAGCATCCAGCTCTTTCCCTCCTTTTCAAACTTTAAAAAATCTTAGTGTGATTGCACCATATATTTTAAACTATGTAAACCGACCTCAGTACATTACATTCTCCAATGCCCATCTTTGTAATTTTATACACCTGACTACACTCTTTTTTATTATTTTTTCTATCCTCTATTATTTTATTTCTCTTCTCTTTTCTTCCACTGAGTTCAGTAATACCATACCTGGCCACTGGAGGGTACCGGATGAATGTATAATAGTGATATATTGAACTGACCGGTTAATTAGATATTCGTCATTATGACCATACTGTATGTATGTCATTCTACCCGAAACCTTTCATTGATACATTCTAAGAAGCTTTAAACTATCTTGTATACATGTAAAATCATTACTATTGGATATTACGATATATTATTACCACTATGTACCTCACATTTGTTCTGTATTGGCAATTGACTGTCTACAAAAATAAAAACTTTAATTTAAAAAAAGATATAAATTAATTTGCTTGCCAATGAGTGAAATAAGTATTTGACCCCTTCAACTTAGTACTTTGGTGGCAAAACCCTTGTTGGCAATCACAGAGGTCAGACGTTGCTTGTAGTTGGCCACCAGGTCTACACACATCTCAGGAGGGATTCTGCCCACTCCTCTTTGCCGATCCTTATTAACCCCTTCATGACCAGACTGTTTTCGGAATGTTGTGCGTTAATGACCAGGGCTATTTTAACACTTCTGATGTGTTTGCATTTAGCTGTAATTTTCCCATCTCTTATTTACTGTACCCACACAAATTATATATTGTTTTTTTCAGGACAAAAAAGGGCTTTCTTTTAATGCCATTATTTTGATCATATCATTTAATTTATTATAAAAAATATAATAAAATATGGTGAAAAAAAAAAACAACACTTTTCCTGACTTTTATTCGTAAAATCTTTTACTAATCTACAAGAGCTAATGAAAAAACCTGCTAAATAGATTCTAATATTGGTCCTGAGTTTAGAAATACCTAATGTTTACGTCAGTGCTGTATTTACCGCGGATGCCTAGGGCGGCAAATTTTGGGGGCCGCCCCCCAGCACTGAAAAAAAAAAAAATTAAAAAAAAATGAAATATATTAAAAAAAAAAAAACGCGGAAACTTTAAAAAAAAAAAAAAAAAAGACCGCGCTTGCAGGCAGAGACGGAGGTGAGAGGGGATCGGAAGATTCACCATCGCTCTGCCTGCCAGGCTGCACGGGGAGCCGAAAAGGCAGCACAGAGGAACCTCTGTGCTGCCTGTTCGGCTCCCCGTGCAGTGTGCCGACACGGAAGTGCCGACAGTCACGTGACGGGCGCGCTGACGTCATACGCGCGCCCGGCCACGTGACCTGTCGGCACAATCGCCGGTAAGCCAAACAGGCAGCATGGAGGGACCATGCTGCCTGCCACTAGCCACCAAGGAAAGGTAAGTGCTGATGGGAGACAGTGTGTGTGACTGAGTGTGATGGGAGTCAGAGTGTGTGTGATGGGAGATAGTGTGTGTGACTGAGTGTGATGGGAGTAGGAGTGTGTGACTGAGTGTGATGGGAGTCAGAGTGTGTGTGATGGGAGACAGTGTGTGTGACTGAGTGTGATGGGAGTCAGAGTGTGTGTGATGGGAGATAGTGTGTGTGACTGAGTGTGATGGGAGTAGGAGTGTGTGACTGAGTGTGATGGGAGTATGAGCTTGATGTGAGTCTGAATGATGGGGCATGTGTTAGGTGTGTAACGTGGGTGTGCAGCTTGGGTAGGGGGGTGCCCGGATTTTGTCTGCCTAGGGCAGCACAAAATCAAGATACACCACTGGTTTACGTGTTTTTTTTCTTTTTCTGCATGTTAAAATGTTAATAAATACAAGTAGCACATAGCTGTTTCAAAAACTTTTTTTTTCAAAATTAGAGTTTGTGACATTATAACACTGATATCTGTCATGAATCCCTGAATAACCCCTCCATATGTACACATTTATTTAAAGTAGACATCTGAGGGTATTTAATTTGGGGTATTTTGACTCTTTTCATGCAGCCATTTTACCACCAATTTATGCCAAAATTAGCAAAGATAAAACATTTTTGGTGATTTCTTTTTACACCAATTGTAATTCAGGTATGTATTTACTGAGAATTTACAGGGGTACTGCCAAACACCACCAATATGTGTTCAGCCATATCTCCCGAGTACATTGATACCACCCATGCATAGGTATGTTGGGTATTTTGGGGCTAAAAGGCCACATTTGGGAGGTACACATTTCAGTAATCCAGCTTGGAATTTTGACATACAGACAACCTGCACCCATGGGCTACTTGGGACATTTTTGAAGCTGCTCAATGTAATTTACCCCATCAAACCATATATTTTTGAAAAGTAGACAACTCAGGGTATTTCAAATGGTGGTATTTTAACACTTTTCATGGACTAATTCTATCACCAGACATTGTCAAACTTTGGGGTAGAATTTGTTTGTGTGTTTTTTCCACACATATTATAGTTTAAGCATGAATTCTCAGATCCTGTTATGTGTTACTGCCAAAAAACACCTCAACATGTGTTCAACAACATCTCCTGAGTACAGTGATACCCCCCAGGCATAGGTTTGTCAGGTTGTTTAGAGGCTAAAAGGCCACATTCGGGAGGTGTGCTTTTCAGGTTGAAATTTTGGCATGCAGATAATGTGCACCCATGTCCTACTTCGGACATTTTTGAAGCCGCCCAATGCAATATACCCCATCAAACCATATATTTTTGAAAAGTAGACAACTCGGGGTATTTCAAATGGTGGTATTTAAACACTTTTCATATACTATTTCTACCACCAGACATTGTCAAACTTTGGGGTAGAATTTTTTTTGTGTGTTTTTTCCCACACATATTGTAGTTTACGCATGAATTCACATGTTATGTGCTACTGTTATGTTATTGTTTAGAGGCTAAAAGGCCACATTCGGGAGGTGTGCTTTTCAGCTTGAAATTTTTACATGCAGATAACGTGAACCCATGTCGTACTACGTACATTTTTGAAGCCGCCCAATATTGCATTGGGCGGCTTCAAAAATGTACGTAGTACGACATGGGTTCACGTTATCTGCATGTAAAAATTTCAAGCTGAAAAGCACACCTCCCGAATGTGGCCTTTCAAACCAAAAAGTTTTGAAAAGTAGACAACCCAAGGTATTTCAAATGGTGGTTTTTTAACACTTTTCATGGAGTAATTCTACCAGCAGACATTGTCAACTTTTTTGTGTTTTTTTTCACACACCTTGTACTTCAGGCATGAATTCACAGATCCTGTTATGTGTCACTAACAAAAAACACCTCAACGTGTGTTTAGTAACATCTCCTGAGTACATTGATAGGAGTACATGCATAGGTTTGTTGGGTTGTTTGGGGGATAGATCATATTTGTGATAAAAAAAAATCTAAATGTTACAAATTTGGGAACAATTTTATATATGCATTTTAAAATTGGGTTTCTGAGTGGTAGTTTTTAAAACATGTGTCAATACACAGGCCGGGTTCTGAAGGGCAATCGGGACAGTAAAAGGGAGTGTCTGTTCTTTTTCCTTTACTGTAATACACACGGCAGCGTTTCTGGGGATTTGCTTTTTTTTTTCGTTGGTGGTATTTTAAATATAAAGTGTGAAACCCCAGTTCTTGACTCAGCTGTTGGGTTATCAAGTAATTCTGAAATCAGCAAAATTAAAAATGAATTATGTTTTGCCACCTGCATAAGATACATTGCCACCTTTTTGTACCAGGTAGTGGTCTTTCTTAAAATAAGATATGGCTCTATAAGTTGATCGGCCAAATCTACACCCCCCCATGTGTCTGTTGTAGGCCTTACTACAAACAGGCTTGGACTCGGCTCTGCCTCGGACAGTGACAGTAGACACTGACTCGTCGTGTATGGTTGTAAATATATTAACATCTTTCCTGTCCTTAAAATCCTTTAAAGTCCTTTACCAGAGATGACGGAAACTCTTTGCGATTACTTCGCACAGTGCCGCAGGCCAATGTCTCAAATAGGTACAACATCTGAAACAAGGGGACACTGGTATAAAAATTGTCAAGATAAAGGTGATAACCCTTATTGAACATGGGGAGCATTAAATCCCACACAATTTTTCCACTTGTCCCCAGAATGTCAGGGCAGCCAGGAGGGTCCAGGTGACAATCCTTTCCCTCATAGATCCTAAAAGAGTAGGTATAACCACTCTGACTTTCACAAAGTTTATACAAGTTTATCCCATATCGGGCACCCTTTGAGGGAATGTATTGCTTGAATCTTAAGCGGCCTTTGTACTTCATAAGGGACTCATCCACTGAAATATGTTGTTTGGAGGTGTAGACCTCGGCAAGGGTCTTTTGCAGATGGACTATGAGGGGGCGTATTTTATAAAGTCTGTCATAGTCGGGGTGATTGATAGTAGGACAGAGGCGGTTATCACTGAAGTGAAGAAAACGCAGCAGCAACTCATATCTTTTTCTGGACATAGTTTTAGAATATATTGAGGTACATATAATAGGGTTAGTGCTCCAGTATGAGCGGACTGTTGGCTTTTTAATAATCCCCATGAGCAGTGTAAGTGCCCAAAGTTTTTTAATCTCTGGGACATCTGTGGGGTACCAATTATGTTCCCTAACTATACGTCTACGTGGATTGTCATGAATAAATTGGGTAGCATACAGATTTGTCTGGGAAACAATTTCCTCCCAAAGTGTATCCCCTAAAAATAAACCCATATACTGTATATGGGAAAAATTAGTAACATCAACATGAATGCCTGCATTGGCACTAAAATGGGGGATGTTGGGCTTCTCAAACTGTGGAGGTACCCACTCTTCCACATTAGGGGTAGCACGGCTTCTTTTAGCCTCCGGCTCACAAACAACTGACACCTCACTAGAATCATCAGTAAACTGACCTGCATCAAAATCTGATGCTGTGTCCGTGGCATTAGAATCAGATGCCAAGAAGGGATATGCCTCCTCTAAATTAAACTTGCGCTGCATAACTCAGCAACACACTAGCTACCTATCTAACTAACCTAAAGACAAAATTACAAACACACTATTTTTTCTTATAACTAACTGACTTATCTACCTGCGTAACTAACTGACTTATCTACCTACGTACCTGACTTATCTACCTACGTAACTAACTGACTTATCTACCTACGTAACTGACTTATCTACCTACGTAACTAACTGACTTATCTACCTACGTAACTAACTGACTTATCTACCTACGTAACTAACTGACTTATCTACCTACGTATCTAACTGACTTATCTACCTACGTAACTAACTGACTTATCTATCTACGTAACTAACTGACTTATCTATCTACGGAATTAACTGACTTATCTATCTACGGAACTAACTGACTTATGACCTACAGACTAAATTACCAAGTAATTACTAAAGGATCAACAGACAAAGGTAAAACAAATATTTTTCCCTCCACAGATTTTCTGTGGGATTAAGGTCTGAAGACTGGCTAGGCCACTCCAGGACCTTAATGTGCTTCTTCTTCAGCCACTTCTTTGTTGCCTTGGCTGTGTGTTTTGGGTCATTGTCATGCTGGAATACCCAACCACGACCCATTTTTAATGCCCTGGCTGAGGGAAGGAGGTTCTCACCCAAGGCCCTGTCCATTGTCCCTTTGATGCAGTACAGTTGTCCTGTCCCCTTAGCAGAAAAACACCCCCAAAGTATAATGTTTCCACCATCATATATTACGGTGGGGATGGTGTTCCTGGGGGCAGCATTTCTTGTCCTTACAATTTAAATATATGTTCTGAATATTGTTACATTGGACAAAGGAAAAAGGGTCCGTACACACGATGCAGAAAATCTGACTACCAGAGGAAGAAACTCCTGGAGCCACTTTAACTGTTATGTACAAAGGGTTGAGCCCAAGATAGGAGCAGCCGAGTGTAGGCATTTGGGTCTGTGCATACGTGTATTTGTATGTATGTGTGTATGTATGTATATATATATATATATGTTTGTGTATGTAAATTTGTGTACCTATGTGTATACATGCATGTAGGTATATGTGTGCGTGTATATTAATCTATGTATGAATAGGATTGCTTTGTGTACAGTTTACAAACAAATGTCCCCGATTACATATGATGTTCCCTGGGGAGATCACATCACTCTGTCAGGTAGAATAGGATGGGCTTTGATGTTTGATTACTTCTTACAGGAAGATAGTAACTTGCTTGGGATTGTAAAACAACTGATGGAGATACCAGAGGTGAGGGACTGAGTTATTTTGCCTGGGGAGTTTTTAATTATCATCAAAGTTGATTATTCCTGAGAGTAAAAGAGGAGGGACATTACCAAAGGGATTGTACTAAAGGAGTAGTAAAGTTAGGGAGCAAAACTAGGAAGTTTAGGTACAAGAAGTTTGGAGTCTGGTGAGAGAGACTGGTTAACAGTGGGGTCGCTAGGGGTGGGCTACTGGGACTGAAGCCCCGGATCTCCCCTCCATAGCCCCGGATGGAGACTCTGACCACGCCCCCTGGCGCTAGACCCAGCCCCTGGCGCTAGATCCGCCCCCTGCATGCTGCAATCTGGATGCTGGACAGCACCAGACTCCGCCCCTCATGCTTAACTCCGCCCCTCACGCTCAACTCTGAGTGAAAGTGAGAGTGGCAGAGTTATGAGTCTGCATGTGTATGTATGTGAGTGGCAGACTGCAAGTGTGTGTAAGTGGCAGACTGTAAGTGGGTGTGAGTGGCAGAGTTATGTGTCTGCATGTATATGTATGTGAGTGGCAGACTGCAAGAGTGTGTAAGTGGCAGAGTGTGAGTGGCAGAGTTATGAGTGTGCATGGGTATGCATGTGAGTGGCAGACTAAGTGTGTGTAAGTGGGTCTGAGTGGCAGATTTATGAGTGTGCATGTGTATGTATGTAAGTGGGTGTGAGTGGCAGAGTGTAAGTGGGTGTGAGTGGCAGAGTTATCAGTGTGCATGTGTATGCATATGAGTGGCAGACTAAGTGTGTGTAAGTTGGTCTGAGTGGCAGATTTATGAGTGTGCATGTATGTAAGTGGGTGTGAGTGTTTGGAAGAGAGTAAGTGTGTGTGTGTGTGTGAGTGGCAGAGTTTTGTGTGTGCATGTGTATATATAGGGTTGCCACCTTTTCTTCAAAAAAATACCAGCCTTGGTACTGTCTCCATAGACTTAACATGGGCCTGATGTAAAATACCGGCCAGGTGGCAACCCTATGTATATATGTGAGTGGCAGAGTGTAAGTGGGTGTGAGTGGCAGAGTGTAAGTGGGTGTGAGTGTTTGGAGGAGAGGAAGTGTGTGTGAGTGAGTGAGTGAGTGAGTGTAAGCGTGAGTGGCAGAGTTATGTGCATGAGTGGCAGAGTTATGTGTGTGAGTGGCAGAGTGTGAGTGTTTGGAAGAGTGTAAGAGGGTGTGAGTGAGTGTAAGCGTGAGTGGCAGAGTTATGAGTGTATGTGTGTGTGAGTGGCAGAGTGTGTGAGAGTATAAGCATGAGCAGCAGAGTTATGAGTATATGTGAGTGGCGAAGTGTAAGTGTGTGAGAGTGAAAGTGTGAGTGGCAGAGTGTGAATCCCAGTTAGATTACTAAGAGAAAATGTGATTAATTACTATTATTAATTTTGAATGTGATAATCAAGTGTGAAACAATGTTATCATCTCATATTATTTTTATTTTCACACTTGATTATCACATTCAATATGAATAATAGTGATTCATCTTTATATATATAGTCTTTATATTCATGGCAATGCAAGTCCATACACATGGCATTAAACATCCCATGTACCTCGTTATAGTATTAAACCCATAGATTATGAATGAATGTGCTGATCATTATATTATGGGCTTTAAACATGAAAAAGAGAATTGCAGGGAAGTGAGATGGGAATTTCAAACTAAAGGCTAAAGTAGCATAGTTGGAGAAATTCTCCCATTCAGTTGAATTCCCATCTCAGTTCCCTGCACTTCTCTCTTTTATGAGGTTGGTAGAAGGAGCATACCTCAGCCTATTCTCCCCAGGTTTGTGACCCCTTTTTATTAAAAATATATATATTTATGATGTGCGTGTGAGAGTTGCCGGTTTACACACGTGTCTGCGTGGCAGAATATCTGTGTGGATAAGGGTGGCTGCTTAAGGTTTTCTGTGTGTGTGTGTGTGTGTGTAAGAATGTGTGAGTGTAAGGTTGTCTATGTAAGGGTATATATGTGGGGGGTGTAAGGGTGGGTGTCTGTGTGGGGTGTGTGTGATATCCCCTATATTATGGCATATTATGAGACTGTTGGTCTACTTTTTTTTCTGGTAAAAGGTGCATGCAATGTACACAATATGTTTTATGCTTAGTTATTTTGAAATCATGGGAATTTGCTCACATATAAGTGTGTGTGTGATGTAAGTTGGTGTGTGTAAGTGGGATTGTGTGTAAGGGTGTGTGTTGTCAGGGTATTTTAATACATCTGATACTATGGGGGACAAAATGGATTAATATTCTGATATTAAGAAGAACCTTTAATTGACCTCTGTGTTTTAGTCTTCTGCTTTGTTACTTAGTATCATTGTCCAACTTTCAGTGATGTTTGGGTAAGACTTTAAAGAAGACAATGGGTCAATATAAGTTAACTATCTGATAAACAAAGGCCTGGTTTTATGATGGGAAAACCAAATACCTGGGAATCCTGAGAGAGCTCTGTGTTAGATAGGTATATACAAGGTGTGCAAATAGAAACCTGAGAAATCTAACTAACAAATGCCTAGAAAATGTAATGAATTAAGATGTGACCTGCTAAGATGATAACTAATATACAAGTATATAGATATCTGTTGACATATATATTTACATCCATATGTAAAGGCAGATGTATTGGTACATGTATGGTTGTATAAATGCATAAATAGATATTCTGTATTTTATTAATAAGATTCACTCTTTGATTTTATCTATTTAATTCATTAACATTACTATACCTTAACCATGAATATGGCAATGAAATACCATAAAACAATATATTTGGTACATGTGGTGTAGTAGAAGTAATTAGCTATTACATGATATGCCATGAAAAGTTATGAGTGTTTATATTCATTTTAATTGTAATGTGGTCATATATCTATTCATATGCCTACAATCAAGAATAGGTTGAATGCTTTCTTGGTTTTTATCACAATTAGGAAATTATATGCTTAAATCTTAGAGGGCACATATATATTAAACTGTATTCAGGTGGGACCCTGGTGATTAGAAAGTTTGTGATTTAAACATGGTCAGATCTGTGAGCGAAGAGCGCCACCTTTTGATTAATATTATTATACCCTAATCAAATATTAAGAGAGGAGTGTTTTCAGAGAACCAACCAGATTAAAACACATACATCTGACACACCTTCGATGGGTGTGGTATAGAGATGGAAATTTGGGATAAAATTAGGCTAGAAGGGAGTTTTGAGGAGAGCAAGTCTAAAAGATCCAAGCTGGGGAGATTCTTGATCCAGAGAGGCCATACTGACGATATCCAACATGATTCCAGAGGGAACAGATCCAGAAACTATTGGTTATACCTTGGTAAATATAGTCTACTTTGAATTTATATTTTAGTGTGTTGTTTCTGCAACCTTGTATGGTAAATCAAATTCTATACTGGCTTCAATTCTAAGCCATTAGACCTAGCATGCTGTAGCTTGATATCCTTATTTCTGCAGATGAAGATATTAAATAACAGCCTAATTCTTATATTTATAAGTGAGAATATTTGATTTATCATATGTGTTGCACTCATTATATGCTGAAATACTAAAATAGATATATTAGTAGTCTATGTATACCATTGCACACTGATATGTATGGTCTTTAACCCCTTAAGGACAGAGCCTTTGAAACATTTTTGTCCTTTCTGGTAGGGATCGACCGATTATCGGATTAACCGATATTATCGGCCGATATTCACAGTTTCCTAAATTATCGGTATCGGCATCTAACTTTACCGATAATGCCGATATTTGAATGAAGCAGTTTTCGCGATCAACGATCGCGAAAACCGCTTTAACAGTGCTGGTCTATTGCCTTGACATCGAGGCAATAGCCAGCACTGATATTTCTATTTTGGGACCCCCACGATCGCCCCACGGAGCGATCGTGGGGAGCCATATTGACGGAGCATGCTGCTCCGTCAATATGGCTAAGTCCTCTGCCGGTCTGAGCTTCGGAAGTGAAAGTAACTTCACTTCCGTCGCTCTGAATATGCTACTTGACTACCCCTAGTGGTGGTTTAGTAGCATTGCAATGGAAAATAATTAAAATACATATTTAATTAAATAAAAATAGGTTATTTAGCTATATTAGCCTATAGGGTTAAAATTAAATATTTTTTAGCATAAGGGATAGGGTTAAAATTAAATTAAAGTTAAAAAATATTAAGGGATATAATAAGGATTAGAGTTGGGGTTAAATTTAGTGTTAGGGTTAAATTTTGGGTTCGGGTTGGGGTCAAAAGATCAATATAGGAAAAAACCAAAAAACACTATTTTTGGTTTTTGCCCCATAACTCGCAAAAAAATACCGAAAAATATGGAAACATGCATATTTTTGAACTCGGGACAACATTTAGAAACTATTTAGCCGGGGTCTTTTTTAATGATTTTATTTGTGTAAATTATATTTTAGGTCAAAGTTAGAAAAAGTGGGTTTTTTTAAATTTTTCATCATATTTTATGATTTTTTTTGTAGTAAATTATAAGATATGATGAACATAATGGTATCTAATGAAAGCCCTTCTTATGACGATAAAAACAACATATAATTTGTGTGGGTACTGTATGTGAGAAAGCAAAACATTACAGCTAAACACAAACACCCTAGAAATGTCAAAACAGCCATTGTCACCAAGGGAAAGTCAAGGTGAAAATGTCTTGTCACTAAGGGGTTAATTAAGCTGTTTTGATGCCTTGCTTATATTTACTGTAGTGTCCCTTTGATATAATTGCCTATGTCATTGCTGCTCATTTTACTAAGATTTAATCTAAGTATGGACTATGTGCAATTGAACATTGTTGTTCTTGTTACCTTTTGACTGATATTTATTTAAAAAAAAAAAAAAGTGGTCCAATTTGTTGTATTTGACCATATCACCATTGTTTTGCTGCATTATTTATTTTTATTTAGCAATGAAAAAGATTTACAAAAAAAAGCTAAACGTTAACAATAAACATGTTCATTTAACAGCAGATTTGTGTAGAAATTGTTTTTTTTCCCAAAAAATTAAAATGCACGAACTATCGGTATAAGTTATCGGCTATCGGCCTGAAAGTTCACAGGTTATCGGTATCGGTATCGGCTCTAAAAAATCAATATCGGTTGATCCCTACTTTCTGGACAATGGCTATTTTAACATTTCTGTGCTGTTTGTGTTTAGCAGTAATTTTCTTCTTTGTCATTTGCTGTACCCACACATATTATATATTGTTTTTATCGGGACAAGAAGGGCTTTCTATGGATGCCATCTTTTTGATCATATCTTATCATATTATTAAAAAAAATAATAAAATATGGTAAAAAAAAAAAAAATACACAAATTTCTTTGTTTTTATTTGAAACAACTTCTCCTCATCGACAATAGCGAACGAAAAAACATGCTAAATAGATTCTACTATTTCTCCTGAGTACAGGGATACCACCCATGCATAGGTTTGTTGGGTTGTTTGGGGGCTAAAATGCCAAATTTGTGAGGTGCAGTTTTTTGTTTTCCAACTTGAAATTTTTACATGCAGACAGCCTGCACCCATGTCCCATTTGGGACATATTTGAAGCCAGCTAGTGTATTTTACCCCATCAACCCATATATTTTTTAAAAGAAGACACCTTAGGCTATCTCAAATGGTGGTATTTTTACACGTTCCATGCACTAATTCTACCACCAGCCTTTGTCAAACTTTGTGGTAGTAATTTTTTTGTGGTTTTTTTTCACAAACCTTGTACTTCAGACATGAATTCACAGATTTTGGTATGTGTCACTGCCAAATAACACCCTAATAAGTGTTCAGCAACATCTCTTGAGTACAGGGATACCACCCATGCATAGGTTTGTTGGGTTGTTTGGGGGGTAAAAGGCCAAATTTGGTAGGTGCAGTTTTTGGTTTTCCAAATTAAAATTTTGACATGCAGACCGCCTGCACCCATGTCCCATTTGGGACATATTTGAAACCGGCCAGTGTATTTTACCCCATCAACCCATATATTTTTTAAAAGAAGACACCTTAGGCTATCTCAAATGGTGGTATTTTTACACTTTCCATGCACTAATTCTACCACCAGCCTTTGTCAAACTTTGTGGTAGTAATTTTTTTGTGTTTTTTTTTCACAAACCTTGTACTTCAGACATGAATTCACAGATTTTGGTATGTGTCACTGCCAAATAACACCCCAATAAGTGTTCAGCAACATCTCTTGAGTACAGGGATACCACCCATGCATAGGTTTGTTGGGTTGTTTGGGGAGTAAAAGGCCAAATTTGGTAGGTGCAGTTTTTGGTTTTCCAAATTAAAATTTTGACATGCAGACCGCCTGCACCCATGTCCCATTTGGGACATATTTGAAACCAGCCAGTGTATTTTACCCCATCAACCCATATATTTTTTAAAAGTAGACACCCTACGCTATTTCAAATGGTGGTATTTTAACACTTTCCATGCACTAATTCTACCACCAGCCTTTGTCAAAGTTTGTGGTAGTAATTTTTGTGTGTTTTTTTTTCACAAATATTGTATTTTAGACATAAATTCACAGATTTTGGTATGTGTCACTGCCAAACAATAACCCAATATGTGTTCAACAACATATCCTGAGTACAGGGATACCACCCATGCATAGGTTTGTTGGGTTGTTTGGGGGCTAAAGGGCCACATTGTGAAGGTGCGCATTTTCAACTTGGAATATTGACGTGTAGTCAGCCTGAGCCCATCTTTCATTTGGGACTTTTTTTTAAGTAGGACAGTGTATTTTACCCCAAAAAGTATATATTTTGTAAAAGTAGACACCCTAGGCTATTTTAAATGGTGTTATTTTAACACTTTCCATGCACCAATTCTACCACCAGCCTTTGTCAAAGTTTGTGGTAGTCATTTTATTGTGTATTTTTTCCCACATACATTGCACTTTAGACACAAATTCACATATTTCGGTATGTGTCACTGACAAACAATACCACAATATATGTTCAGCAACATCTCCCGAGCACAGGGATACCACCCATGCATAGCTTTGTCAGCTTTGTTAGGGGTTGAAAGGCTACATTTGAGAGGTGCGCTTTTTGATTTTCAAACTTGGAATTTGAACATGTAGAGCAAGGAAGGGGTTAATAGCTCTTATAAGAGCCTTTGTAGTACTGTACAAAAAAATTAACCCCTACAAATGCACAGACAAGAAAAAATGTTCTGCTGTGCAGTGATCAGTGGCAGGGAAGGGGTTAATACACTACACTATACAAAAGAAATGGCTTTTATAAAAGCCCTTGGGACTCACAATTAATTAACATTTTATTTAATTTATTACAATTTAAAAATTATGTTATACAGATCTGTCTCTTTCCCTCATTAAAACTCAAGTGAGGAGAGGGAGGCAGATCCATATGGGTCAGAACAATATTTATGAACCAGACGAATGGTGATGCTCATCTGAGAAATCACCAAACCACCTTTGCCACTGATCGGCTGTTACTGATCGCTATACACGCGTTCAGACAGCTTCAAAAGGAATACACGTAATCCCCTAGTGGGTATAATTAACCCCTAGTGAGTCTGACAAAAAAAATGCTGATAGAAAAAAAAAATCCTTCGGCGACTAGATTGCTCCATATGCGCTGCTTAGGCAGTGACCATATGCACTGCTTAGGCAGTTACCATATGTGATGCTTAGGAAGTGATATTCGGCAAGGAAGGGGTTAATAGCTCTTAAAAGAGCCTTTGATATACTGTAATAAATCAAAGTAAAAAAAATAACCCCTAAAAAAATGCACAGACAGCAAAAAATGTGCTGCTGTGTAAGATCACTGCGTACACAGCGATCAATTGCAGGGAAGGGGTTAAATACTGGAAACGGCTTTTATAAAAGCCTTTGGGTCTCAATTCTATTAAATATATTATAATTAAAAACTTACATTATACAGCTCTGTCTCCCTCCCTCACTAAAACTCAAGTGAGAGGGAGGCAGATCTACACGGGTCAGATCAAATATTTACAGATATTGATCTAACCAGACGAATGGTGATGCTCATCTGAGCAAACGCCAACCCGCCATTGTCACTTATCAGCTGTTACTGATCGCTATACATGCGCTCAGACAGCTAAAAAAATTTTTTTTACGTTAAACGTAGTCCCCTAGCGGGTATAATTAACACGTGACGGGTGTAATAAAAAAGTTTAAAAAAAAATTAAAAATGCTTCTGCAGCAAGATTGCTGCATTTGCGTCAGATCGCTGATTAGGCAGTGATCTACGGCAAGAAAGGGGTTAATCTCTCTTAAAAGAGGTTTTTTTATCCTGTAATGAATTACAGTAAAAAAAAATAACCTCTAAAAAATGCACAGACAGCAAAAAATGTGCTGCTGTGTATGATCACTGCGTACACAGCGATCAATGGCAGGGAAGGGGTTAAATGGCTTTTATAAAAGCCCTTGGTGTTTAAAATTTTATTAAATATTTTTTTTATTATTTTTTTTTATTTTTTTTACTTGATCTGATCTGTCTCTCTCCCTTACTAAAAGTAGTAAGGTGAGGGAGGCAGATCAATACTTGTCAAAGGCAATATTTAGTAATATTGCCTTTGACAGTATGGTAAGTGCTCATCAGAGCACTTACCATACATGCCTGCACACAGATCACATAGATCTGCTGTGCCGGCATCGATTGGCTCCCCCTAGAGCATCGGAAGTGAAATACTTTCACTTCCGATGCTCTTGCCATTAGAAGGGAAACGCTGCCTGTACAGGCAGCGTTCCCTTCTACTGAGCCGATGGGGTCGCTCAGGAGAGCGACCACCATCGGCTCTGGGGAGCAGAACGGTGTTGTTAAGTGCCTCGCTGGCGAGGCACTTTAACAACACCGGAGATGCTTAGAAAGCGAACGATCGTTCGCTTTCTAAGCACATGTGTGCAGCGGGCGCAGCCATTTTTAAATGGCTGCTACGATCACTCCGTGGAGTGATCGTAGCGCGCCCCTGCACATTTGGGGGGTGTTGCACAATGCCTCTACCTAGAGGCATTGTAGCAACACCGTTAGAGTAAAGAAAGCGACCGCTGGTCGCTTTCTTTACTCCATTTAGTGCATGACGTGCAAGGCACGTCACCTGTCGGCAAGTCCTCGATTTGCCGTGACGTGCCTGGCACGTCACCTGTCGTTAAGGGGTTAAGTAAGGTTAGATCAGTTAGTGTAATATTGGGTTTTAATAGATTCTGGTTCTGCATTAGTGTTGGTTACTCTGATACACTAGGATTGTGTGGGTGGAAGTCACTACATTGCTCACAGTAAAGCTGCTATTGATAGATTGTGTGTATCTGGTCTGTTTGTTTACTCTACCACTGCCTTTGTTTTACAATCTATTGAGTTCTCAGGTCTGTAACTGTTTTGTTTGTATTGACTAACAATAGGTTGTTGTTTGTTGGTGTATTGGCTCAATCAATGTATTATTATTATTGTGTGTTATTTCTATATTAGTGTGTGTTAATAAATGTTCATATTTTGTTACTGTATGCTTTATTTCATATTTATAGTGGTTTAAGTGTATGTCATATTATCGCCTTGTAAAACGAACTTGGGAGATACAGTTTTTATGAATGGTTATTGGCCATCTTTAGTGGCATCTAATCTTTCATAATTCCACTTATCACTGACATTTTTATGGAGGCACTTGCTGAGATGTATTTAAGATTTGATGTGTTTTACAAACTGTAAATTAATTGTAATCCAGAGTACACTGTCTAACTTCATTCTATGGGCTCATAGTACTGAATCAGGTATTGGAATTACATTGCTATATATTGTTGTAATAGGATCAATATGAGTAAGCCATTTAGTAACTCACTGGGAAATAATTCTGTAACAGAGAATCCCAGTAAAATATACAGTATCTAAAACATGCACAAAGACTTAAATCGTCAGTCAGATATCAAGAAATTGATTAAAGAAATCCACATTCAGACAGAGAACTTTAATGATGATACTCTGTTTAAAAGTTTTCTGACGTGCATGTGTGAGGAAAAAGATGTTAAAAGAAATGTATTCATAGATGTGATATGCTTATTGACAACACAGCTAGAATGGAAATGTAGTCACATAACTGTGTTACAGGCCAATTTGGCACACTGTCCAAAATTTTTGTGTTAAGAGCAGATTGACTCTCAAAATTCATAATCAGAATTTGGGTAAAGTGATAGAAGTGGTTTAAAAAGTACAGAGACCTGTACAGCTCTCTCCAAATGAAAAAAAAAGACATGCCAAAAGCCCCAAAATAATGTGTCCCATGTTCAGGAAAAATCACTGATCTGGCACTGAAGGGGTTAAACCAGTGCTGTATTTGCCGCGAGGCATCCTAGGCGGATGCCTAGGGCGGCAAATTTTGGGGGGCGGCCCCCAGCACTGAAATTTTTTTTTTTTTTTAAATATAAAAAAAAAAAAAAACCGCGGCCCTTTAAAAAAAAAAAAAAAGACCGCGCTTGCAGGCAGAGACGGAGGTGACAGGGGATCACGTGGCCTGTCGGCACAATCGCCGGGAAGCCGAACAGGCAGCATGGAGGGACCATGCTGCCTGCCACTAGCCACCAAGGAAAGGTAAGTGCTGATGGGAGACTGTGTGTGTGTGTGTGTGTGTGAGTGTGATGGGAGTCAGAGTGTGTGTGATGGGAGACAGTGTGTGTGACTGAGTGTGATGGGAGTCAGAGTGTGTGTGATGGGAGACAGTGTGTGTGACTGAGTGTGATGGTAGTAGGAGTGTGTGACAGTGTGATGGGAGTAGGAGTGTGTGACTGAGTGTGATGGGAGTATGAGCTTGATGTGAGTCTGAATGATGGGGCATGTCTTAGGTGTGTAACGTGGGTGTGCAGCTTGGGTAGGGGGGTGCCCGGATTTTGTCTGCCTAGGGCAGCACAAAATCAAGATACACCACTGGGTTAAACCCACCAGAGTCACAGATAATCCCCTGCAGGAGAGCATTAATATGCAAATGCAGGCAATAAAGAACCAAATAAATCAAATGCATTAATTTGTATTGGTTCAGAAAAACATAGGTGACCCAAACCCTCTGAAAGCTAAAATATCCCAAGCTCATGCAGGCAAGCCCCAAAGGGTTAACATCAGGATATCTGATGAAGAAGCCATCAGCATGAGATCAGGAGATTCTGATAATGACAGTTTATCTAATAGTGTACAAAATTAGGTCAGTGAGGACAGGTACTACTAGCCCCAGAGGGCTAGCTTACCCCTGGCAGGTAGACATACCTATAAGTGGCCGTCCCAATACAGTGTATTCACCACAAGGAGTTGCAAGCAAATATCAACAGACAAGTCTAACACACAGGGTATTATTCTCTATCCTCAGGTTCCCAAATTTAACCTGGAAGGGTTAACTAATATAATTAACCATATTGAGTTGTAATCTCTGAATCTGTACTCAGACTCAGATAACATTAAATTACTAACATGGGTCTTTGATAGTAAGTACCACAATTTCTTTAGATCTATGATAAATAGGAATTTCCAAAATTGCAATCAGGTAATCCAGGTCACATTAGAATTTGGCCTACATAGGATTCGGCCTAAAAAGCAGATGGTGTAGAGCCCAATGTAGATCCCATCTGGGATTTAAACCCCAGAAAGTGAGCTATGCACAAGAAGCCAAGTCTCCTAAGAAAGAGTTAAACTCACCCCTGTTAAGTACCATTATCCTAATCTTAAGGGAGTCCTCAGATATAGCAGCCAAAGGCCTATCATGCCTTGGCTGAATCAGGCCACTGAATCTAATAACTCCCATAAAGCTAAGCCCTATACCTACTATAAGGATAGAGAGGGGCCATAAGTCTGATCTGCCTAGAGGGTACAGAGACACTGATCCTGATAATTCCCCCGCAGACTCAGCCACCCACATACTATAAGGATAATTATGGAAGGGGCCATAAGTCTGGTCTGCCTAGAGGGTACAGAGACACTGATCCTGATAATTCCCCACAGACTCAGCCACCCACATCCCCATAAGGGTAATCACGGGAGGGGCCACAGGTCTGATATGCCTAGGGGGGACAGAGATACTGACTCTTATAGCTCCCATCAAGCTCAGCCATCTATCTCCAATACTTGGAGGCATAGCCGTAAACTTGGAAATTAAATATATACTCAGGTGAATTACCTGGATGATCTAATGGTACACTTACAAGAGCAGGTAAGTAAACTAGCTCAAAGCGTGGCTGGATAAATAAATAAACCCGAAACACCCAGCATGACCCAATAAAACTCAGCAATAGAGGTTAAATTAAACACTAGGTAATCAAGTTGTTAAATTGCATCCTGTAATGTCTATTGTAACCAAAGTTTTCTTTTACAGCGTTAAGACCATAAGCCTATTGCTAAAATGTTGTTAAATGTTTAAACCATCGCTTCTTACTAGATGGTGAATTTGTGTATCTAACTTCTCATCTATTTTTCAGCCTATCCAGGACTAAGATAGTTCACTTCCTAATGTGTGCGTTTACCTAGTGATTGAATCTTTAGGATTCAGCCTTGAAAGGGTTAGTCACAAATTGTCAGCAAGATGCTGCAATCAAGAAGCCCCTGAGAAGGGGGGCCAGTAGTTAATGCCTGTCAGTTTCTTTCCAAAGAGTCACGAAGCTGCAGAAAGGTCAAAGAGTGAAAATGTACTCACATATAGTGAACTCATCTCCATAAAGATAGCCTGATGATAGAAGAAGCCAACACATTTTAACTACCTACCTAAAGCAAGGTCATTTAATTAAACATAATTTAACACATTTTTATTTACAGGTTATTCTAATAACATTGAGCTGGAGTTGTTTTTGTTTAGTTTTTTTCCAACAACTTTGAGGGGCAGTGTTCTTTTTGTTTATCTTAACCCCTTGGCGACACAGGACGGACTAGGTCCGTCCTGTGTGCCGAGGCGTTAGTGACACAGGACGAACCTAGTCCGTCCTGTGTCAAAACGAGCACTGAAAGCGGAGTTTTTCCGCTTTCAGTGCTCAAGCGGTATTGTAACGATGCTTCCGTATGGACAGCATTAAAAAACGAGCATAGGAAGCAAATTTTTCGCTTCCTATGCTCAGAAAGTGTTTCTGATTGCCTCGCAAGTCGAGGCAATCAGTAACACACAAAAAAAATGCACCATCTAAGGGCAAGAGCACAGGAGGCAGGAAGTACCTGCTTCCTGTGCTCTCTGGCTGTCACACGATTGCCTCTTCACAGAGGCAATCAGTGACTGCCAGGCACACAGACAAGCAGTGGGGATGCTCTGATGATATATTGATCTGACCAGTTATGATCTGCCTCCCTCTCCTCACATTTTTTTTAGTGAGGGAGAGAGACAGATCAAAGTTCTAAAAGTAAGTAAAAGTAAAAAAAAACAATAAATACACAACACACGAATAATAAAACAATAAAAAAAAAAATTATTAAAGCAATTCCCTGCGTTTAACCCCTTCCCTGCCACTGATCTTGCATAAGCAGTGATCGTGCACATCAGCGCATTTATTTTTGCTGTTTGTGCATTTTTTAGGGGTTAATTTTTTTTGTACTGGAATTTATTACAGTACTAAAAAGGCTCTTCTAAGAGTTATTAACCCCTTCTTTGCCGTCGATCACTGCTTACGCAATGATATTGACGCCAAAGCAATTTTTATCTGTCTGCATATTTTTTTTATTTTTTTTTACACATACCCGCTAGTGGATTACATGTAAAGTAAAAATATTTGAGATTTTTTTTTTTTAAGCTGCCTGAGCGCATAGCGATCAGTAACAGCGAATTAGTGGCAAAGGCGGGTTGGTGATTTCTCAATTAAGCTCACCATTCGCCTCCCTCTCCTCACTTACATTTTTGTGACGGAAAGAGACAGATCAGTATTGGTGATATAAAATAACATTTTATAAAATTGTCAGGTTTTATGAAAGTCTTTCACTGTGTATTAACCCCTTCCCTGCCATTCATCACTGTGTAAGCAGTAATCTTGCACAGCAACAGTATGTTTTGCTGTCTGCACTGTTTTATGGATTAATTTCTTTGTACTGTAATGTATTACAGTACTAGATAGGCTCTTCTAAGAGCTATTAACCCCTTCTTTGCTCGAGATCACTGCTTACGCACTGATTCTGAGGCCGTGGACTCAGCGTTTGATTTTGACCCTAGTCAGCTTTTTGATACATCATCTAGCGATGTATCGGTGGCTGCTGAGCCCTTGCCACAAGTAGTGATGGGGGTCTACCGTTAAAAAAATATATGGTTTGGTGGGGGTAAATTACATTGGCTGGCTTCAAAAGGATATATCCCATAAAGGACATGGACGCAAGTTGACTACATGTCAAAATTCCCAGTAGAATTTTGAGATGCGCATCTCACAAATGTTGCCTTCTAGCCAAAAACAAACCAACAAACCTATGCATGGGTGCTATCCCTGTACTCGGGAGATGTTGCTGAACACATATTGGGTTGTTGTTTGGCAGTGACATATACCAGAATCTGTGAATTCATGCCTGAAGTACAATGCATGTGGAAAAAAAACTCCCAAAAAAGTACTACCACAAACTTTTACAAAGGCTGGTGGTAGAATTAGTACCTATACAGTATTAAAATACCACCATTTGAAATACCTTAGGATGTCTATTTTCCCAAAATATATGGTTTGATGGGGTAAAATTTATTGGACGGCTTCAAAAATGTTCCAAATGGAACATGGGCGCAGGCTGACTACATGTCAAAATTCCAGGTTGGAATTGCGCACCCCCTAAATGTGGAATTTTAGCCCCAATACAAACCAACAAACCTATGCATGGGGGGTATCCCTGTACTCAGGAGATGTTGCTGAACACATATTGAGGTGTTGGTTGGCAGTGGTAAATGCCAGAATCTGAAAATTCCTGCCTGAACTACAATGTGTGTGGGGAAAAAATGACATCCCAACCCTTTGACATAGGTTGGTGGTAGAATTAGCACTTGGAAAGTGTTAAAATACCACAATTTTAAATACCCTAGGATGTCTAGTTTTCCAAAATATATGGTTTTTATGGGGTAAAATACTTTGACAGGCTTCAAAAGTGTCCCAAATGGAACATGGGCGCAGGCTGACTACATGTCAAAATTCCAAGTTGGAAATGCACCCCCCCTAAACGTGGCCTTTTAGCCCCCAAATAACCTAACCAACCTATACATGGGTGGTATCCCTGTACTCAGGAGATGTTGCTGAACACATATTGAGGTGTTGTTTGGCACTGACATATAACAGGATCTGTAAATTCATGCCCAAAGTACAATGTATGTGGAAAAAAAATTACTACCCAAAACAATGACATAGGCTGATAGTATAATTAGTGCATGGAAAGTGTTAAAATACTACCATTTGAAATACCCTAGGGTGTCTAGTTTTCAAAAATATATGGTTTAGTGGGGTAGAATACACTTTCTGGCTTCAAAAATGTCCCAAATGGGACATGGGCACAAGTTTTCTGCATGTCAGAATTCCAAGTTGGAAAACCAAAATGCGCACCCCCTAAATGTGGCCTTTTAGCCCCAAAACAAACCAACAAACCTATGCATGGGTGGTATCCCTGTACTCAGGAGATGTTGCTGAACACATATTGAGGTGTTATTTGGAAATACCCCTTCACATTTTAAGGTAATTGCAATATATGTGAAAAATTCAAAAAAAAGATTTTTTGCTGCAAACTTTGGCATAGATTGGTGGTAAAATGGCTACATGAAATGTGTCAAAATACCCCAAGTTAAATGCCCTGAGTTGTCTAGTTTTCAAAAATATGTACATGTTGGGGGTCATTCATGGATTTAGTACAGAAATCAGTGTTACAATGTCACTATCGCTAATTTTGAAAGAAAGGATTTTAAAATAGCTTTGCACTACTTATAGTTCTGGCCCTGTAACATGAATAAAAAAGCACTAAAACATGGGCTATTTCTGAACTCAGGACATATATTAGAAACTTTTTAGCAGTGTTTTTTTGTTGTCTCTTGTACATGAGTATACGATTTTTCAAATAAAAGTCCTAAAAAAAATTTTTTTTTATTTTTTTGCCATATTTTATTATTTTTTTTACATCAAATTATATGCTATTATCAAAATAATGGTATCAAAAGAAAGCCCTTCTTATAACGATAAAAACAATATTTAGTTTGTGTGGGTACACTAAATGAGACAGAAATAAAATTACAGCAAAACACAAACACCTCAGAAATGTTAAAACAGCCCATGTCACCAAGCGTCGGACAAGCCAAAAAAGTCATGTCACTAAGGGGTTAATAGGTAATCAAACAGCTAATCAATTGTTCCTATGCTGGAAGGACCCCATCTCACAAGGGGGGATGCCCAGAAAGAAAGTTTAAACACCACTGCGGGTATAGTAAAGAAACATCAACACAAGATCAGATGAAGATCAGATTGATTCCTCTATCAAAGCCCAAATTCATGGGGATCGCATGATGACTAAAGACAAGATGATGTAAGTCGGGATCATCCTACTTCGGGGACAGGACTTTCTGGACAAAGCGAATCGTGATGCAAAGCTCATCATCCAAAAGCTCCAAAGAAATCCAAGGTCTATCCAGAAGGAAAAGGGTGATTCATCTCTAGATGTACCCAGCAGTCTGATCCAAAGACATCCCATCAAGAAAAGGTTCAACATAACAGATATCAAGTCGCCAGAAGAGACCTGCCGCCGCAAGACATCGTTCTCAAGTTCCTGAATCCAAGTGCTGGACAAGCAAGAAAACCTGTGTCCCAAGTGTGCTGTCGACCAGCTAAAGGCCGAAGAATCCACGTTGCTACAAGGCCATTAAATTTTATATTTCCAGTTGTTTGGTGACTGAAGTCACGAAGAAAGAGTTTGCTTTGAAGATTAAAGCTAAAGATCCAGAGTTCATTATTTTAACCAGTCCCAAATACCTACTTCTTAATTGAAACACAATCATTTTCTTAAGAATTATTGTTTCCAATTAGGGGGGATTTGTTAGAGGTATTGAACAATAATCTCGAGACTGGTACATATGAATAAAGCAAAAGCTAAGGATAACAAGATGGATGAAAACAGCCTCCATTTTTTGACAGTTTTTGAACATCCTTCTGTGTGTTAAAATCTTATTCTGTGTCCCTGAGGATAAAAGGAAAGTCTTCCACATTCCTAACTCTGTTATCTAGTATCACTGGAACAGATAAGGTGGGCATTGTTAGTCGTTTATGACTCTCATTGTATTTCTGAAGACACAGCTGTGTCTATATACATACTAGAGGAGAAGGGGGGCTTGCTAGCCCACCCAAACTGGCAGAAACTAACAGACACAGACACACTGAGATTATTGGGATTTTTGATTTGTAGAATCTAATAAGGGTTATTATAAATAAACCTAGTTGATTCAAATCAACCAATAAAATATATAATGATATCACACCTTCACTAATAAATATGTAAAGTATAATTAATCCTATATATTAATTAGAATATTGTTTTTATTGTTTTATTAGTGTGGTATACATTTTATTATACATTTTTATGTAATGTGCAATGATAAGAATAAGAATATGATAAATATGTACTATAATTTGAAATTGTATTAACACTTCTATACATTGCAACATATAAATTGTATTACATTATACATACCATCCAGGTATAGCTATAAATCATGACATCATCTCATTTACATTAACACACCCATCCATTCAATTGGCTAGAAGTTACAGAAACAGGGTGTGAATCTGAGATAAGGTTTGGTTGATAAGTTGATACTGGGGGTGTAGAGAGGACCCTGAGATACCTGAAAAGACCTGGGGAGACTGATTTTGGGAGAGCTGCCACAAGTGGGGTGAGAGATGGGAAAGTTTTAGAAACGGGCTGAGTCTCTCTCCTTTTGGGGAGAACTCAGGAATATGAGGCTTTTAATAGCACATGTTCACTATGACAATAGAAATCTCCATACCCATAGTATTGAGCTAAGTCCCAGGAGTAACTCCCATCACTCAATTCTTCAATGGAAGGAGTCTCAACTGCAAACCAACCTCTGTCGGTAATGTATAAATGTGGTAATTTGTTTCTAGCATAATCTCATTTTTTATGGATGTCATTAGCATATATATAAATTAAACTTAAATCCCACCATTTCTGGGATCTATATGTTTTAGCCTGGTGTTTATCTGTCATCCTTTCTGCAGAAGGAAGCCAGAGGAATATCCTATAGACAGAGGCGGCTCTAGACTTTGTGAGGCCTTAGGCGAAAGTCGAACATGAGGCCCTCACGGACACCCATTATTTAATAAAATATATGCAAGTGATAATAAAAATGAACTGTAGAAACAGCATATTTCAAGATCAGACTCAAATCCCAGCTTCTAGAAATTAACAGCTCCTAGAATTTTATTTGTCTCATAATTATTCTACAAACATCTATAAACATTTGGTATAGATAAAATTGTGTGCGGCTGACATTGTTATTGCTGTGTCCTAAATGTGAACACTAACACATATCACACAGTCATTCATAGACACACTCAGTGAGCACACACTGACTCACAGACACACTCAGTCAGCACACAATCACACTCAGCCAGCACACACTGACTCACAGACACACTCAGAAAGCACACAATCACACACTAACAGAAACACTCAGCCAGAAGGAAAGGTGCTCAATGTTGAAAGTGGTCTCACAGACCACGTTGTGCTAGAAGATTGGCACTTTGTTCTTCCTCACAGCACCGGATGCACTGTGATTTAGCCATTCAATATGCCAGGATTTTGCCCCTCAATATGCCAGGATTTTGCCCCTTAATATGCCAGGATTTTGCCACTCTGTGACAGGATTTTGCCCCTCATTATGCCACAATTTTGCCCCTCACAAATCCTAGAATTTTGCCTCTCAATATGCCAGGATTTTGCCACTGTATGCCAGGATATTGCCTCTCACAATGCCAGGATTTAGCCTCTCACTATGCCAGGATTTTGCCCCTCATTATGCCAGAATTTTGCCCCTCACAATGCCTGAATTTTGCCTCTCACTATGCCAGAATTTTGACCCTCACAATGCCAGAAATTTGCCTCTCAATATGCCAGGATTTTGCCACTGTATGCCAGGATATTGCCCCTCACTATGCCAGGATTTTGCCACTCTGTGCCAGGATTTTGCCCCTCATTATGCCAGAATTTTGCCCCTCACAATGCCAGAATTTTGCCCCTCACAATGCCAGAATTTTGCCTCTCACTATGCCAGAATTTTGACCCTCACAATGCCAGAAATTTGCCTCTCAATATGCCAGGATATTGCCCCTCACAATGCCAGAATTTTGCCTCTCAATATGCCAGGATATTGCCCCTCACAATGCCAGGATATTGCCCCTCACAATGCCAGGATTTAGCCTCTCACTATGCCAGGATTTTGCCCCTCATTATACCAGAATTTTGCCCCTCACTATGCCAGAATTTTGCCTCTCACTATGCCAGGATTTTGCCCCTCATTATACCAGAATTTTGCCCCTCACAATGCCAGAATGTTGCCTCTCAATATGCCAGGATTTTGCCACTGTATGCCAGGATATTGCCCCTCACAATGCCAGGATTTAGCCTCTCATTATGCCAGGATTTTGCCCCTCACAATGCCAGAATTTTGCCTCTCACTATGCCAGGATTTTGCCACTGTATGCCAGGATATTGCCCCTCGCAATGCCAGGATTTAGCCTCTTACTATGCCAGGATTTTGCCCCTCACCTCATTATGCCATGATTTTGCCCCTCACCTCATTATGCCAGGATTTTGCCCCACACTGTGCCAATATGTAGCCACTCATTGTGCCAGGCTTTGCTCGTTTGGGCCACCCTCCTCCCCTCCCTAGTACTTACCTCCATGCTGCTCTCCGTTGTTTCCTCCGTGCATCTTCTCTCCTGCACGGAGGAAGGAAGTTCCGGTCGCGTATTTTTTTTTTTTAAACTTTATTGCGCGGGTTCAATAGTTTAAAAAAAAAAAAAAAACGCGATCGGAACTTCCTTCCTCCGTGCAGGAGAGAAGATGCACGGAGGAAACGTCCCAGGTTAGTGTAACAGGGAGCTTAACGGCAGCGTTAAGCTCCCTGATACATCAAAGGTAATAAGGTGAGTTAGGCAGCCGCGAGGCCCCCGTGAGTGCGAGGCCTTAGGCGGCTGCCTAACTCGCCTAATTAGAGAGCCGCCGCCTCTGCCTATAGATATTACCAAGAACCATACATTCTTATAGTCTAGCTATTTACCCAAATATGTCATATCTAATCTCCAGAGATTATCTAAGATTCTCATTCTTAAAGTCTGAGCTAGAATACATACATTATCACTTACCGAGCAGATTAAGAAATAGCCACCTTGAGTAGTTATATGATTTAGTAATATTACCTTACCTAAGCAGAGTATATGTTGGTAATTTGTAGGTAATTATGGTGTACTATCATTAACCATTTTAAATACTAATCATTGTAGGTTGTATCTAAATAAAATGCATGGCCATTTTACGGTCAGAAACGTACTGCATAATAAAGTATTCTACATGCATGTTGATATAGGTACAGAGCTGCATATTTAAAGTTTTGTCCTACTCACTTATGTTATAAGTCATACATGTGAATTATGATTAACATCTATTGATATTGTATTTTGTTGTTATGTTATTTTGCTTACCATTTGATCTTTATTCTATATTCAATAAATTAATTATTTTATTAATAATTGTTGCATTGTATTTACTTTTGTAAAAACGTCATCCAAACTCTCACATACATAACAAATTCTTGATATGTGTATTTTTAGTCGGACCCATGTATATGAATCATCAATTTTCATATTTTTTTAGGATTCATAATTAATAACTCATATTCATATTTTATGTGTGGCTGCATGTGTATGTGTGTGTATTTGTGGCTGTGTATTTATGTGTATAAGTGTAACTTTGAGTAATGTGAGTTTGTTTTGTGCCGTGGTACAGTAATGTGCAGCATGAGTGTGTGATATACTCACACACTGCACATTACTGTGAGTTTTATTTCTGTTGAGACTGTGATACACTCAGACACTGCACATTACTGTGAGTTTTATTGCTGTGGAGTCTGTGTTATACTCACACATTTGCACATTACTGTGAGTTTTATTGCTGTGGAGTCAGTCACAGACAGACACACACACACACATACAGACACACGCATACAGTCGGTCACAGGCAGACATACAGTCAGTCACAGACAGACACACACACACATATAGTCAGTAACAGACAGACAAACATATAGAGTCAGTCACAGACACATACAGTCGATCACAGGCATACATACACACAGTCAGTCACACACACACATGCAGTCAGTCATCCACACATATACACACTGTCAGTCACATACACTTACACAAAAGTCAGTAATTTTGTTGTTGTTTACGATAAAAAAAAGTGCATCTAACAATATGTCCCCGTCCTGGCTGCTTCACCTCATTCTAGCCTGGTGTGTGCCCTGCTGTTGTTTCTAGCCCTGCTGAGTGGCAAGGGCACCATGCAGGGACAACAATAACCAGGCGCCAGGTATAATTTCCTGGTGCCCAGGATTTGTTGAGCCCTTATATATACCCATATATACCTATTGTTCATTGGCGTCAATTATATCATTCTGTATGCCGCCTAAGAATGTGAGCTTATTTATTCCACTTCTATCAAATCTCTCACGGGCTCCAGCCCCGGGTCTTTTGGAGACCTAGCAACGCCCCTGCTGGTTAAGAAGATTATTGTGCTTGACTGAGGTATTGAATATCCTTGTGTGACCTTGTCCTGGCAAACTTTGAATAAAGTAAGAAACTTTCTCTGGTAAGACTAAGTATTTTATTTCATCCCTGTTGCTGGAGCCTGAGTAGCAATATGCATAGGAAAGGCCTTTATCTAGATAAGGTGATAAAAGGTGATTCAAGTAATTTGCTTTTAAAGGTGGGACTCAGTGAATGAACATTTTAAAACACAACACAGTTCTGAAACTTTACAATCTATAAGAGATCTAAAGATATACTACAGCAGACACACCGCCAATATATATATATATAACATCTCTCAGCGTGACCTGGAACACACGCCAATATACAACATATTGCAACATCACATTTTATCTACAAAACCGAGGACTTGTGCGGCTCTAATGGAACCAGAATACTCAGAATCTACCTTTGGTGGTACAGAAACTTAATGGAGAGCTTAATGGAGAAAAATGGGTTTCTGGAATACACAAGAAACTGGAACCGGAGGGAAATAAGGTTCAAAGACAGCAGCAGATGAAATTGAACTTGATTCTGGAGCTGGAACCAGAAGAATTTGGACCAAGATCAGTTAACGGAAGGACAAAAGAGGAGAAAATGTCGACTAGCCGGATCGGTAACGGAGGATATCAGATGAAAATACCGTATTTGCTCGAATATAAGACAACCCTGATTATAAGACATCCCCCCAAACTTTCAATATTCTTTTAGGAAAAAAACTAAAAGCCTGAATATAATCATGGAACCTGAGGAAGCCACGCCCAGCGAAACGCGTCTGACACGCCCTCTCCTCTCCGTGATACTTTGTGTTTCAGCCGTCACGAAGACCTTTGCAAACAGCTGATCTATCCGCCGGTTTTCTTTGAATCCCTGGTGCCTTTCCTGCTGCATGATCCTTCATTCGCTGCAAGCAGAGTTTCATGCCTTTTAACAAAGCGCTTTTGTGAGTTACGTGATTGTACTCACAGACTTTTAAGTAAGCCTTCACTTTTTATCTCTTAATTAAAGCATCTTGTTTGTACAATACTTTACTATGGTGGCATTTTCCTTTTCATATATATGAATGCATTCTGAGATATAACACTTCGGGGGAGCTACTTTGCAGACCAGCTGACATCAGTATTCCCTATACACAGCCAGGGATCCCCTCATTCGCCTATAAAAAGAGCAGTATACTGCTCTTAAATCTGTGAGTATTATCCATCAAGTTAACCCAGTAAATCACCTTGTCAGATGGAAAGTACTATTATTTCTTGTTTTTTCCTCTTTTTGAGAAATATACAACAATTTGAACTCGTCAATCAACAGTGAATATATAAGTATTTTTATTATTTGCACGTTTTGTTGTTTTCTCTGCACAAAGTTGCACAGAACTACATCACACAAATTGTGTATTCTTTATTGATCAATATTTGCGCTCCTTTACTTTTCTTGTTTTTATCTGCCTATTATTTCATTATACGGTTCCTGATTGTGCCCTGTTGACGAGGCCCCCTCCCCAGAGACCCACTCATCATTTAATGTGTATTTAGCAGTGAGACCATGTTATTCCCGCAAAAAATGTAATATGAGCTGCATATGTTTACAAGGTTAAACATGACTGCATTTTTTTATATGTCCGCCACCCCAGGGTACTTTCCATACTTCCTGCTGGACAGTATAGTAGCATGGTCATTATTGTTGACTGGTTGGTCCTGTTTTTCTTTTTGCAGTACTCGCTTGCCACTGCCAGTATCCCGCTCTCTGGATACCATTTTCCCCTTCCTGCTCTCTTTCCAAGCATTGCTAATTCTCCCTCCCATTTTCTAATTTATTTTTCTGGAGACCGTTTGTGTGTATTTGTATTGGAAAGGCAAGTTCCAATCTCTTCTATATCTGCAATATTATGATACCATTAACCAGAAAAGAAGTCCATTCTCTAGTCCCTCATGGACAGCTAAGAGGATACATAAAAATATTGTGTATAAACTGAACTGGTTAACATCTCACCTTAATTCACCTGCTGCCCATTTCAACTCACCTGCTGTTCACTTCAAGTCACTTGCTAGTCACCTTTTAGTGAATAGCCAGATAAAGATAAAAAAAAACCTCTATTAAATGAAAAAGCTAAAAACTAGTGTATTCATATCATTCAATATAATTTAGCCAGAAACACTCTCATGGAAGCTTACAGCAAAAGTAATTATTACTATCATAAATTTGTTATATATTTTGCTCAAATATACTAAGCCAGGGCTCGACAAACCCCAGGCGCCAGGTCGACCAGGAATTTAGACCTGGCTCCTGGGTGGAAGCCTCATGGTCCCCTTGCCCCTGCCATCAGATTTTTTTTTTAAAATGTGTATATGTAAAGTAGGTGTGTGTGAGGTGTTTGTATATATGTGTATATGTAAAGTAGGTGTGTGTAAGGTGTTTGTATATATGTGTATATGTAAAGTAGGTGTGTGTGTGAGGTGTTTGTATATTTGTGTGTATGTAAAGTAGGTGTGTGTGAGGTGTTTGTATATTTGTGTGTATGTAAAGTAGGTGTGTGTGAGGTGTTTGGATATATGTGTATATGTAAAGTAGGTGTGTTTGTATATATGTGAAGTAGTGTGTTTATGAATTGCGTTTATGTTTGCGTGATTGTCTGGCTTCTAAAAAGAAATTCTGGCTCCTAAAATCAAATAAAATTTGTCAAGCCCTGAACTAAGCAAATCAAATACACTAATTAAACCAAAATATACAAAACATGAAATTTCACCATAAATATCAGTAATGCACATAAATAAACTCCCGATACCAGTGTACAGATCAATATTAAATTCAAAAAGCATTCATTCCCCTTGGGTGCCTTGTAAAAATAGTGGAAATCCATAAGCTCTCTTGACAAAGGCACTTATAAGCACTTCCACCTCTTTGACCTCCGAAAACCCTCTCAATTACTGACCCGGGGAAGAGTTTTACATTACCTTGGTTATATATATATCAAAATACTGTTTCACTGTTGTATTTTATTTTTTGTTCTGTCTCAGCACCTTGCCAGACAAATAGCAAACCATCATTGTATTGTTCATACCAGGAAAAACACCAATGATGCTGATTGTGCTGAACAAAAAATGTTACTCTTCCCATGTCGTCATGGATAAATTTGCCTATGAGGGCACAAAACAAGCCCCCAGCAGGAATTTGATGGCTTGAATAAGATGGTTTGAATAAGATCCTCTGAATATTTGCTACATATCTCAACATATAAATCACAGCTCTTAGCCAGTTTCGTGGGGGGATATTTCAGTAAAGGGAGCAAATGTCCATTGAGACCCACTTACAATTATCATTCTAAATAAAGTATTGTTGCCTCAATACATATCTAGTATATTTGAACATTCTATTACAAATAAAGAAATATATATATATATATATATATATATATATACACACACACACACACATACATGCATTCACACACATTAGCTTTTTCTATTAATTTCTCACATTTTTTATCTTTATCGTAGATATTGTTTAAAGATTTATTCACGATTTAACTTTCGAGTATGTTTGGATTATGATTTCTTGGATTATGCATTTTCACTTTTTTAAAGAATTTTAAATATTCACTTATTATAAGGAAACGTTTCCTCAAAAGTTTTTTAACTTCCTTAAGTTTAAAGGTAATGTCTCTTTTTTGTAACACATCAGGATTTTATATGTTTTCTAATTACTCCTTTTCTCTTTACTTCTCCCCTTTTTGTATTTTCACACTACATGAATGGTTCTTGCACTACATGATTGTTTAGCACACACTTTGTTAGCACTTATGAATATGTGTTGTTAAACACGAAATGTGTCAAGTTTCTTCAGTTACTTAACCAGTTTTTGCTGCTTTTTGACACAGAATTTTACACATATTTGGAAAACTATATGTCATATTTTTTCTATGGTGAATTGTTGTTTATCCTTTGAAACTGAACACAGAAAGGATATCATCCACTTTTTTTTAGATTTTGACATTTGTATTGATGACAAACTCCATTAAAACCAAAATTGTCAATTACCGTATTTGCTCGAATATAAGACAAGGTTTTTTTCAGAGCAAATGCTCTGAAAAATACGCCTCGTCTTATATTCGAGGTCGTCTTATAATCTGACCTCAAATTGAGGTCAGACTATAAGACATGGATCCAGGTCCCCAGCAGAGCTGCAGGGGACCTGGATCCCCCTCTCTGACAGCAGGGGAAGTCTGCGCAATGAGCGCAGACTCCCCTGCTTCCGCCCGGCACGACCGCCAGGGCTTCTGTGAAGAAGCCGGGTACTTCCGCTTTCGTCACAGAAGTCCCGGCGGGCGTGCCGGGCGGCAACAGGGGAGGTCTGCGCTCATCGCGCAGACTTCCTCTGCTGCCCCACTAGCCACCAGGGTGAATCGGGCAGCTGGGGGATGTCTGCACTATACGTGCAGACATCTTCCATGCTGCCCGACACCTCTGTCTATTTTGACGGACCAGCTATCCGTCATAATAGACGGAGGTGTCGGGCAGCATGGAGGATGTATGCACGTATTGTGCAGACATCCCCCAGCTGCCCCCACTAGCCACCAGGGAAAAAAATCAAGGTGAGGGGGAGGGAGGGGGAATTAGACAGACAAGGGGAGGGGGAATTAGACAAGAGGAGGGAGGGGGGAAATAGACAGACAAGGGGAGGGGGGAATTAGACAGACAAGGGGAGGGAGGAGGGAGATAGACAGACAAGGGGAGGGAGGGAGAGGGGAAATAGACAGACAAAGGGAGGGGGGAGATAGACAGACAAGGGGATGGGGAGAGAGGGGCCGCATTGGCACATAAAAGGAAATAAAAACAACAAATGCATTTGTATAATATAATTTTTTTATTAAATATTAAAAAGCTATTTACATATATACAAGTTGAACTTTTTTTTCCTATAGGGTAGTCTTATATTCAGGCTTTTAGTTTTTTCCTAAAGGAATATACAAAGTTTGGGGGGGTCGTCTTATAATCAGGGTCGTCTTATAATCGAGCAAATACGGTAGATTAAAATACAAACTCAAAACTTGACAACTCACAAGATTTCAATCTTTCAGACGTGTTTGATTATAACAGATAACAGCAATATATAAGAAACATACTAAACAAATATTGCCACATATTAAACAGGATTTTCTAACCATCAGTAATGTTATATATGTACTCCAATGCACATAAACCTAAACCTTTTTTGTAGTATGTACATCAGTTCATAATGTTCCCCCTCCTGGCAGAGGTGGTGACAGGGCCCATTTGTAATTACAGCGGGAGGCTTATTGGATTAGTACACTTAACCAAGTAACCCCCCCTTCACCCCTGTCTATATAAAGTCTCCAATATGCATATCCTTTTCTCAACAGAATCCCAGCACACATAGAAATTTGGATTCTTGCAAGAAGGGTGGCATCCTGGCATCCTACCCAATGTGTTCAGTGATCATTACTTAGTGTACTGTGTATGGAAAGTAAGACCCATCAAATCGCCCCCTAGAGTAATTGTTACAAGATGTTTTAAGAAGTTTAATCTCCAGTCTTTTCTCAGTGACTTGAGAAACCGTCTGAGGAGCAGGCTAAGCTTGATACAACAAATGTGGGCCGGACCTACTTCTGTCAATGCTACTGAGTGCGTATGTTACTGCGCGACCCATTGCCTACTTAATCAACCCTCCGTTTATGTCCCCAAAGCTTGGAAAAAAGCCAGAGTTATCCCCATCCACAAAAATGGTGATGTAAACTTAGTGTCAAACTACAGGATGATTTCACTGCTACCCGTACTTTATAAAATATTGGAAAAATGTGCCCATGATCAACTGTGCAAGTATTATCAACAGTCCAACTATCTAACCTCGCTTCAATCTGGGTTTCGGTCAAATCACTCCACGATAACTGCCCTAATAGTTAAACCTAAAGGTGAGCGATGACATTCAGGGTGGTATGGAGAGTGGTGAACTCACAGGTGCAGTTTTCCTAGTCTTTGCAAAGGCCTTTGATTCGGTTGATCATGATCTGCTGCTAAACAAGCTAAATTGTTCCGGTATAAATGAGTATCCTGAAAGGTGTGAGGCAGGATTTTCCCATTGTATGTCCTACTGTTATGTTGTGTTCATTAAGCTTTTGTATTTAACCCCTTAAGGACAGACACTTTAAAACATTTTGGTCATTCTAGGCAATGGCTATTTTAACCCCTTAGTGACAAGACATTTTCACCTTGACTTTCCCTTGGTGACAATGGCTGTTTTGACATTTCTAGGGTGTTTGTGTTTAGCTGTAATTTATTTTCTTTCTCACATACAGTACCCACACAAATTATATGTTGTTTTTATCGTCATAAGAAGGGCTTTCATTAGATACCATTATGTTCATCATATCTTATAATTTACTACAAAAAAAATCATAAAATATGATGAAAATTTTAAAAAAAAACCACTTTTTCTAACTTTGACCTAAAATATAATTTACACAAATAAAATAATTAAAAAAGACCCCTTCTAAATAGTTTCTAAATGTTGTCCCGAGTTCAAAAATATGCATGTTTCCATATTTTTCGGTATTTTTTTGCGAGTTATGGTGCAAAAACCTAAAAGTGTTTTTTCGTTTTTTTCCTATATTGACCTTTTGACCCGAACCCAAAATTTAACCCTAACACTAAATTTAACCCCATCTCTAATCCTTATTATATCCCTTAATATTTTTTAATTTTAATTTAATTTTAACCCTATCCCTTCTGCTAAAAATTATTTAATTTTAACCATATAGGCTAATATAGCTATATAACCTGTTTTTAATTAATTAAATATGTATTTTAAATATTTTCCATTGCAATGCTACTTAACTACCACTAGGGGCAGTCAAGTAGCATATTCAGAGCGACGGAAGTGAAGTTACTTTCACTTCCGAAGCTCAGACCGGCAGAGGACTTAGCCATATTGACGGAGCATGGCTCCCCACGATCGCTCCAAAACAGAAATTTCAGTGCTGGCTATTGCCTCTACATCGAGGCAATAGACCAGCACCGTTAAAGCGGTTTTCTCGATCGTTGATCGCGAAAACCGCTTGATTCACCGCAGAACATCCTTTGTCGTTGAGGGAGTTTCTCCCAGTACGTGCCTGGCACGTCCTTTGTCGCGAAGGTGTTAACATGTCTGTGCCGTTTGTGTTTAGCTGTAATTTTCTCATTTGTCATTAGCTGTACCCACAAAAATTATATATTGTTTTTATCGGCACAAAAAGGGCTTTCTTTAGATACCATAATTTTGATCATACCCTATGAAATAATTTAAAAAAATAATAAAATATGGTGAAAAAAACAAAATAAAATCAGTTTTTACTCATTTACAAATGTCAATGGAAAAAACTGCTAAATAGATTCTACGATTTCTCCTGAGTACAGGAACCCCACCCATGCATAGGTGGCCATGTTTTGGGGGGGGCTAAAAGGCCACATTTGAGAGGTGCGCTTTTTGGTTTTTCAACTTGGAATTTTGATGTGCAGAAAACCTTATTACACCATCAAACCAAATATTTTTGAAAACTAAACACCCTAGGGTATTTCAAATGGTAGTATATTAACACTTTCTATGCACTAATTCAATTACCAGACTTTGTCAAACTTTTTGGTAGTACTTTTTTTGTGTTTTTTTACACACATTGTACTCCAGACATAATTCACAGCTCCTGCTATGGGTCACTGCCAAAAAACACTCCAATGTGTATTCAGCCACATCTTCCGAGTACAGGGATACCACCCATGCATAGGTTTGTCATGTTGTTGGGGGGCTTAAAAGCCACATTTGAGAGGCACGTTTTTTGGTTTTCCAACTTGGAATTTTGACTTGCAGACAACCTGCGCCCATGTCCTATTTAGGATATTTTTGAAGCCAGCCTGTGAATTTTACCCCATCAAATCATATATGTTTGAAAACAAGACACCCTAGGGTATTTCAAATGGTGTTATTTTAACACTTTCTATGCACTAATTCTACCACCAGCCTTTGTCAAACTTTTGGGTAGTACTTTTTTGTGTCTTTTTTTCACGCACATTGTACTTCAGCCAAATTCACAGCTCCTGCTATGGGTCATTGCAAAAAAAAAACACTCCAATGTGTATTCAGCAGCATCTCCCAAGTAAAGGGATACCACCCATGCATAGGTTTGTCATGTTGTTGGGGGGATAAAAGGTCACATCTGAAAGGTCCGCTTTTTGGTTTTTCAACTTGGAATTTTGACTTGCAGACAACCTGCACCCATGTCCCATTTGGGACATTTTTGAAGCCAGTCTGTGTATTTTACCCCATCAAACAATATATTTTTGCAAACTAGACACCATAGGCTATTTTAAATGGTGGTCTAGTAACACTTTCTATGCACTAATTCAACCACCAGCCTTTTTTAAAACTTTTGGGTTGTACTTTTTTTAAACGTAACAAGTAATTTGAGAGCACAATTGTGCTAAACGTGCCTCCCCAAACCCACCATCAGTTAGGTTATACTAAATTGCTCTCTCTGAACATAAGAATACTTGGTGGTCCATAACCAGGACCAAGATTGGCAGAGTACCAAACTTAACACATTAACAAAACAGGACAAAACAACCCTCCCTTCTTCAGTGTAGATATAACCTGGAGAAAAAACTACACATATATGAAAATAGCTCTAAAAAATACATAAAATAAAATGCAATGGGGGCTGAGTAAAAGGAGAGACAGGACTAGATGAAAATAGTGGCTAGTCATTAAGTAAAAGGATAAGACTAGGAGTGAAAATATAAAAGGTCAGAATAAGAGATGAAAAGATAAAAAAAAAGGGGGGGGTGACAGTATCAGGATCGGGGACAATAGAAAATGAGTTCAGTGTCCCGGAGCGGTGATGGGCACCGAACCATCTTCCAGTCTAGCAGTGGGTCTCCCTTTTTGTATGTGGGTCTCCGCTGTGCCTCTACCCCTGCTGTCGTTAGATGCCCAATAAGTTAAAAGAGTGAACGTGGGGCGTTTGAATTCAGGGGGCCAGGCGTTAAGGTCTGTATGGCCGGTTGCGATAGTCCTTCCAGAAAAGATAGAGTATCCCGTCCATCCGATAGTCTGTGTACAGAGTCCGCTTTAGTTACCACCAGAGAGCGAGATGGGCCCCACCGGTAAGGGACCTGATGAGAGGTAAGTTGGCGCAGCGATCTCCTCCACATCACTGTGGAATGTGTCAGGTCCGGGAAGGCCTGAACTGCGGATGATTCAAATAGAATTGGTGAAGGGCCTTTGAACTGGGCCATGAGGGTGGTCCGATCCAAGGAGCTTTGTAGTTGCAGGATCACGTCCCTTGGGGAGTCGATCTGGGCCGCAATTGCCTTCGGTATTCTGAAAATATCTCCAACACCTGGTAGTTTCTTGTGCTGGCAGGAGGTGTGCAAGAAGGCGCCTAATAAAATGCGTCAGTTCTGGAGTCTCAACTCTTTCGTCAATGCTGCGAAGGCGTATGTTCGTGCGTCTCATTTTTTTTTCCAAATCGTCCATTTTCATTAGAATGTTCTCGTGTTGTTTGTCTAGTAATCTATTTTCCGCTCAAGTGTGGTGACCTTGGCCCTCGAGTATGGTTGTTCTCCAGAACGCTCACCTTAGTAGTTAAGGCCTGCACCTGGGTGCGCATGTCTGCTACTCCCCGGTCCATAATCTGAGACAGTTCAGCCATCAGCGTTTGGAAGTCCCGTCTTGTGAGCGGAGCTTCATCCTCCATTGCTGATTTGGAAGGTGATAGCTAATGGCCCACATGCGGGGTAAGTGAGGGAATAAATCGCTGTCGAACTCTTCTGAGAGCTCCGTCTCATAACTTAGCAGCAGTTTAAGGCCTCTGGTTTAGGAAGGCCGCGAGAGAAGCGCGCCTATATCTTGTTGCTCATATTGCGATTTTGCCTTTTTTGCTCGTTTGCCCATGTTATAGGGTGTCCTAGAGTGGCCAGCAATTGCCAAATAAGTCCGGTAAATATCGACTTTGTAGTCAAATAGACGGAGCTCAATGTATGCACGTCTGGTCTGGTTAACAGTCCCAAATGGTGGTATATTAACACTTTCCATGCACCAATTCTACCACCAGCCTTTGACAATCTTTTGGGTAGTATTTATTTTTGTGTTGTTATTTCACACACATTGTATTTCAGGCATGTATTCTGAGATTTTGGCATGTGTAACTGCCAAACAACACCCCAATATGTGTTCGGCAACATCTCCTGAGTACAGTGATACCACCCATGCAAAGGCTTGCCAGGATTTTTGGGAAGGTTCAGTCACAATTGTTGAACTTGGTCAAGTGCATATACTTGAAATTTTGACAACCCAAGGTATTGAATATGGGGTGTTTTGATGTCTTTGATACGACCATGTTTGCAAAACCAATTATTGGAAATGTGTGTTGGTCATTTTTCAAAAAAATATTTTACACACATGTTGCATTTTGACTGTGATTTAGGAGAGCCTGTTCTAAGTTACTTCAAGAAAATACCCCAGTTTGTTTTCTGCCAGGCCTCCTGAGTAGTGTTAAGCGAACCCGAACCGCACTGTCCGGGTTCGTACCGAACATTATGGTTTTTAGACCACGGACCCAAACACGGACATTTCACTGTATGTTAGGGTTGGAGTTCGGGGATTTAATGGCGCGTTTTGAAAGGCTGCAGGGCAGCCAATCAGAAAGCCCATAGCATTACGTACATATACATTGTATGTAATGATATGGGCTTTCTATAAACCGAAAGTCTATAAACCGAAAGAGATTCGGTTTATAGAAAGCCAATAGCATTACATGTATTCCATAAACCGAAAGTCTATAAACCGAATGTCTTTCGGTTTAGAGACTTTCGGTTTATGGAATACATGTAATGCTATTGGCGTTCTATAAACCGAAATAGAGTCCCCATTCATATGAATAGGTCAATTGACTGGGGGTTTTGCTTCTTGTCAGTAGGGGGGGATTTTAAAAATAAAATGGGTAGCCCCAAGTCTGTTTCCCCCAATCACCGCCCGGGGACCAGGTGCACCTTGGTATAAGATACCCGAAATTATCTGAAGATGGAACTGTAAAAATTACAGCTTCATTCAGGGGTTTGCCGTTTTGTGCTACATAAAAGCATTGTAGTTTGCAACTTGTAACAGGTAAATTGCGACCTTATTATACCAGGCCTTCGACTTCCTCATAATAAGATAGGGAGTTAATCTGACAGATCAACTCCACCCATATACTTATTATAGGCCCTGATGCACACTGGCTTTCTGATGACTTCAGCTCTGCCACGGACAGAAATCTCCACAATCCTCTCATCATGGATGGTGCTGAGCATGCACACATCCTTTTCGTCTCTGAACTTTAATACCAAGAGCTCATCTTGACGCAGAGCTGAGGTCTCCCCCCTTTGTAGCCGCGTACGTACCAGATGTTGTGGAAACCCTTTGCGGTTAGAACGGATAGTACCGCAAGCCACTGTTTCAAGACAGTAAAGCAGCTTGAACAGTGGTACACTTGTAAAAAAAAATTATCCACATACAAGTGGAACCCCTTGTTCATAAGGGGTAGGAGAAGGTCCCACACAATCTTGGCACTTGTTCTCAGAAGTTCTGCGCAACCTGGAGGGTCAAGATGGTATCTTTTCCCTCATATACCCGGAAGGCCTGATTGTATCCACTCTCGCTCTTGCAGAGCTTATATGCCTCCACTCCATATCTGGAGTGCTTGGAAGGAATATATTTCTTGAATCTCAACATTCCCTTGTATTTCATCAGAGATTTATCCACACATATATTCTTTCTAGGTGTTTAAGCTTCTGCAAACCTGGCAGGTGGGTAATCACGGGGCGGATTTTATATAGCCTGTCAAAAATGCATGAAATGAAGAATCATTTCATACTGCTGCCTGCCCATAGACTGGGCGTTAATGGGGGTACTGCAGATGGGGCTTGTGCTCCAGTAGGAGCAAATTGAGGGTTTCTTTATAATACCCATCAACATTGTCAGTGCCCCGAATTTGAGGAATTCTGGGAATGTCAAAGGGGGACCATTGCTGCCTTCCCAAAAACGAAGTTGGGCGAGCAGCGTGGAACTGCTGGGCATAAAGATTAGACTGGGAGACAATATCCCCCAGTAGATCATCCCCCAGAAATATTTGGACAAACTGCAGGGGGGTAAATCCTGTTACATCAGTACTGATGCCAGGAACTGGAGTGAAAGGAGGGATAGTTGGCCTATAATGATTAGTCGCTATCCACTCCTCAGCAGCACTGCCATCCGGAGTCTCACGACTCCTTGTGGCAGGGGGCCCAGCAGCCACTGATACATCACTAGATGAGCCTCCTCAGTGCTATACATGCGCTCAGACATAGTAATAAAAATTAGTTTACTTTACATGACCCGCTAGCGGGTATAATTACCCCTAGCGGGTTTCACACAAAAAAAATATACAGACAGCAAAAAAGTACTGCTGCAAGCCGGATCAATGCAAAAGCAATGTTTTACAGAAAGGAAGGGGTTAATAGCTCTGTAATAAATACAATAAAAATATTAACCCCTAAAAGAAAGCAAAAAAGTGTTAGTGTGCAAGATCACTATTTTACACAGTAATAAAAAGGCAGGGAAGGGGTTAAACATAGGGAATGGCTTTGAAAAAAGCCTTTGGGTCTCAGTTTATTTAAATAAAATAAATTTAACTAAAATAACGAACTTTCACAATATAGATCTGTCTCTTTCCCTCACTCCCTGACAGGCAGATCCAACACTGTCAAAGGCAATATTTGTAAATTGCCTTGGTTCCAGGGGAAATGGTTTATGTAAAACATCTTTGATGAGAGCGGCCACCCCTGTCCGGAAGATGGTGAGCTTCCAGCAGACAGAGGATGGGAGATGATGCACATGTGTGAGGGCTCTTGGGTGTAGTACTACCTGAGTAGGGTTTTGTTCCTTATGGGACACACAAAGTTTTGCAGTAGCTTTCCGTCCAATCGTTCGTGTCAAGTGTCAGACCAAGATCCTTTTCCCACTGTTGGGCATACGAGAGTTGGGACGGGGAATTGGTGCTAGTGAGTTCAAGGTAGATTCTGGAGATCGTGCCTTTGGAGTTGGGCTGGGAAAGGCAGCGATGTTGGAACCATGATTTGGAAGAAAGACCAGCTTGTTTGGTCTGTGTATTGAGCGCAAAGTCACAAATTTGAATATACTGAAAGAAGTCTTTTGTGTCAAATGTCTTCACTTGGTTGCCCGAGTAGAGGTCTGCATATCTTCGCAAACCCAACAGGTAGAAGTCGGAAAAGTTGAGCTTTGTTGATCCCAGGGGGGAAGTGTCTGTTACGTAAAATTGGTGTCAGCGGAGAGGGCTGGGTGGTGAGAGGAAATTTGGAATTTTAACACTTTTCATGCACTAATTCTACCACCAGCCTATGTCAATGTTATGGATAGTAATTTGTTTTTCACATTCATTGTACATCGGGCATGAATTCACAGATCCTATTGTGTGTCAGTACCAAACAACACCTTAATATGTGTTCAGCAACATCTCCTGAGTACAGGGATACCACCCATGTGTAGGTTAGTTAGATTATTTGGGGGCTAAAAGGCCACGTTTAGGGGGAGTGCATTTCCAACTTGGAATTTTGACATGTAGTCAGCCTGCGCCCATGTTCCATTTGGGACACTTTTGAAGCCTGTCAAAGTATTTTACCCCATAAAACCATATATTTTGGAAAACTAGACATCCTAGGGTATTTAAAATTGTGGTATTTTAACACTTTCCAAGTGCTAATTCTACCACCAACCTATGTCAAAGGGTTGGGATGTCATTTTTTCCCCACACAATGTGTAGTTCAGGCAGGAATTTTCAGATTCTGGTATTTGCCACTGCCAACCAACACCTCAATATGTGTTCAGCAACATCTCCTGAGTACAGGGATCCCCCCCATGCATAGGTTTGTTGGTTTGTATTGGGTCTAAAATTCCACATTTAGGGGGTGCGCAATTCCAACCTGGAATTTTGACATGTAGTCAGCCTGCGCCCATGTTTCATTTGGAACATTTTTGAAGCCGTCCAATGAATTTTACCCCATCAAACCATATATTTTTGGAAAATAGACATCCTAAGGTATTTCAAATGGTGGTATTTTAATACTGTATAGGTACTAATTCTACCACCAGCCTTTGTAAAAGTTTGTGGTAGTACTTTTTTGGGAGTTTTTTTTCCACATGCATTGTACTTCAGGCATGAATTCACAGATTCTGGTATATGTCACTGCCAAACAATAACCCAATATGTGTTCAGCAACATCTCCCGAGTACAGGGATAGCACCCATGCATAGGTTTGTTGGTTTGTTTTTGGCTAGAAGGCAACATTTGTGAGATGCGCATCTCAAAATTCCAACTTGGAATTTTGACATGTAGTCAACCTGCGTTGTGTCCTTTATGGGATATATCTTTGAAGCCAGCCAATGTAATTTACCCCCACCAAACCATATAATTTTTTTTTTAATCGGTAGACCCCCATCACTACTAGTGGCAAGGGCTCAGCAGCCACCGATACATCGCTAGATGATGTATCAGAAAGCTGAATAGGGTCAAAAATCAAACCCTGAGTCCGCGGCCTCAGAATCAGTGCGTAAGCAGTGATCTCGAGCAAAGAAGGGGTTAATAGCTCTTAGAAGAGCCTATCTAGTACTGTAATACATTACAGTACAAAGAAATTAATCCATAAAACAGTGCAGACAGCAAAACATACTGTTGCTGTGCAAGATTACTGCTTACACAGTGATGAATGGCAGGGAAGGAGTTAATGCACAGGGAATGGCTTTCATAAAACCTGACAATTTTATAAAATGTTATTTTATATCACCAATACTGATCTGTCTCTTTCCGTCACAAAAATGTAAGTGAGGAGAGGGAGGCAGATCAATATTTGTGAATATTGATCCGACCAATTTTGATCTGACCAGGGCGAATGGTGAGCTTAATTGAGAAATCACCAAACCGCCTTTGCCACTAATTCGCTGTTACTGATCGCTATGCGCTCAGGCAGCTTAAAAAAAAAAAATCTCAAATATTTTTACTTTACATGTAATCCCCTAGCGGGTATGTGTAAAAAAAAATAAATAAAATAAAAATATGCAGACAGATAAAAATTGCTTTGGCGTCAATATCATTGCGTAAGCAGTGATCGACGGCAAAGAAGGGGTTAATAACTCTTAGAAGAGCCTTTTTAGTACGGGAATAAATTACAGTACAAAAAAAATTAACCCCTAAAAAATGCACAAACAGCAAAAATAAATGTGCTGATGTGCACGATCACTGCTTATGCAAGATCAGTGGCAGGGAAGGGGTTAAACTCAGGGAATTGCTTTAATAAAAATGTTTTTATTGTTTTATTATTTGTGTGTTGTGTATTTATTGTTTTTTTTAACTTTTACTTACTTTTAGAACTTTGATCTGTCGCTCTCCCCCTCAGTAAAAAAAAAAAAAAAAATGTGAGGAGAGGGAGGCAGATCATAACTGGTCAGATCAATATAGGGTTAATATTGATCTGACCAGTCAGTGGGGATGTTCAGCAGAACCTGTGAAGAGGCAATTGTGTGACAGCCAGAGAGCACAGGAGGCAGGTACTTCCTGCCTCCTGTGCTCTTGCCCTTAGAAGGGCAGCGCCATCTTTGTCCCTCAGTGACCAAGATCGTGCATTTTTTTTTTGTGTTCCTGATTGCCTCGACTTGCGAGGCAATCAGGAACACTTTCTGAGCAAAGGAAGCAAAAAATTCGCTTCCTATGCTCGTTTTTTAATGCCCATACGGAAGTATCGTTACAATGCGGCTTGAGCACTGAAATCGGAAAAACTCCGCTTTCAGTGCTCGCTTTGACACAGGACGGACTAGGTCTCTCCTGTGTCACTAACGCCTCGGCACACAGGACGGACCTAGTCCGTCCTGTGTCGCCAACGGGTTAATAAAATAAAAAATAGTAAATATATATATATGTGTTTCTTAACCCCTTAAGGACAGAGCCTTTGAAACATTTTTGTCCTTTCTGGACAATGGCTATTTTAACATTTCTGTGCTGTTTGTGTTTAGCAGTAATTTTCTTCTTTGTCATTTGCTGTACCCACACATATTATATATTGGTTTTATCGGGACAAGAAGGGCTTTCCATGGATGCCATCTTTTTGATCATATCTTATCATATTATTAAAAAAAAAAAAAAAAATATGGTAAAAAAAAAACAAAAAAAAAAAACACAAATTTCTTTGTTTTTATTTGAAACAACTTCTCCTCATCGACAATAGCGAACGAAAAAACATGCTAAATAGATTCTACTATTTCTCCTGAGTACAGGGATACCACCCATGCATAGGTTTGTTGGGTTGTTTGGGGGCTAAAATGCCAAATTTGTGAGGTGCAGTTTTTGGTTTTCCAAATTAAAATTTTGACATGCAGACCGCCTGCACCCATGTCCCATTTGGGACATATTTGAAACCAGCCAGCCAGTGTATTTTACCCCATCAACCCATATATTTTTTAAAAGTAGACACCCTACGCTATTTCAAATGGTGGTATTTTAACACTTTCCATGCACTAATTCTACCACCAGCCTTTGTCAAAGTTTGTGGTAATAATTTTTGTGTGGTTTTTTTTCCACAAATATTGTATTTTAGACATAAATTCACAGATTTTGGTATGTGTCACTGCCAAACAATAACCCAATATGTGTTCAACAACATATCCTGAGTACAGGGATACCACCCATGCATAGGTTTGTTGGGTTGTTTGGGGGCTAAAGGGCCACATTGTGAAGGTGCGCATTTTCAACTTGGAATATTGACGTGTAGTCAGCCTGAGCCCATCTTTCATTTGGGACTTTTTTTTAAGTAGGACAGTGTATTTTACCCCAAAAAGTATATATTTTGTTAAAGTAGACACCCTAGGCTATTTTAAATGGTGTTATTTTAACACTTTCCATGCACTAATTCTACCACCAGCCTTTGTCAAAGTTTGTGGTAGTCATTTTATTGTGTATTTTTTCCCCACATACATTGCACTTTAGACACAAATTCACATATTTCGGTATGTGTCACTGACAAACAATACCACAATATATGTTCAGCAACATCTCCCGAGCACAGGGATACCACCCATGCATAGCTTTGTCAGGGGTTGAAAGGCTACATTTGAGAGGTGCGCTTTTTGATTTTCAAACTTGGAATTTGAACATGTAGAGCAAGGAAGGGGTTAATAGCTCTTATAAGAGCCTTTGTAGTACTGTACAAAAAAATTAACCCCTAAAAATGCACAGACAAGAAAAAATGTTCTGCTGTGCAGTGATCAGTGGCAGGGAAGGGGTTAATACACTACACTATACAAAAGGTATGGCTTTTATAAAAGCCCTTGGGACTCACAATTTATTAACATTTTATTTAATTTATTACAATTTAAAAATTATGTTATACAGATCTGTCTCTTTCCCTCACTAAAACTCAAGTGAGGAGAGGGAGGCAGATCCATATGGGTCAGAACAATATTTACGAACCAGACGAATGGTGATGCTCATCTGAGAAATCACCAAACCACCTTTGCCACTGATCGGCTGTTACTGATCGCTATACACGCGTTCAGACAGCTTCAAAAGGAATACACGTAATCCCCTAGTGGGTATAATTAACCCCTAGCGAGTCTGACAAAAAATGATAGCAAAAAAAAAATCCTTCGGCGACTAGATTGCTCCATATGCGCTGCTTAGGCAGTGACCATATGCACTGCTTAGGCAGTGACCATATGTGCTGCTTAGGAAGTGATATACGGCAAGGAAGGGGTTAATAGCTCTTAAAAGAGCCTTTGATATACTGTAATAAATCAAAGTAAAAAATGTGCTGCTGTGTATGATCACTGCGTACACAGCGATCAATGGCAGGGAAGGGGTTAAATGGCTTTTATAAAAGCCCTTGGTGTTTAAAATTGTATTAAATATTTTTTTTATTATTTTATTTTATTTTTTTTACTTGATCTGATCTGTCTCTCTCCCTTACTAAAAGTAGTAAGGTGAGGGAGGCAGATCAATACTTGTCAAAGGCAATATTTAGTAATATTGCCTTTGACCGTATGGTAAGTGCTCATCAGAGCACTTACCATACATGCCTGCACACAGATCACATAGATCTGTTGTGCCGGCATCGATTGGCTCCCCCTAGAGCATCGGAAGTGAAATACTTTCACTTCCGATGCTCTTGCCATTAGAAGGGAAGCGCTGCCTGTACAGGCAGCGTTCCCTTCTACTGAGCCGATGGGGTCGCTCAGGAGAGCGACCACCATCGGTTCTGGGGCAGCCTGGAGGTGTTGTTAAGTGCCTTGCTAGCGCTTTAACACCGGAGATGCTAAGAAAGCGAACGATCGTTCGCTTTCTAAGCACATGTGTGCAGCGGGCGCAGCCATTTTTAAATGGCTGCTACGATCACTCCGTGGAGTGATCGTAGCACGCCCCTGCACATTTGGGGGGTGTTGCACAATGCCTCTACCTAGAGGCATTGTAGCAACACCGTTAAAGTATGGCCGCTGGTCGCTTTCTTTACGCCATTTAGTGCATGACGTGCCAGGCACGTCAGCTGTCGGCAAGTCCACGATTTGCCGTGACGTGCCTGGCACGTCATCTGTCGTTAAGGGGTTAATAAAAAAAACACATATTAATTATGGTTCTATGTATGTATATACACAGAGATATAGTCATTTAAAATGCCTTATAGCAATGGGACATAAAATTGTATTATAACTGTTGGACATAAAAGTAGAACAAAGATAAATGTAATTTATCTTATAGAGTGCCCATGTTTCATCCAGTACATAGGCAGGACATCTAGAACCTTTAAAAAAAAAAAAAAAAAAAAAAATGGGGGAACATGTGAGGAATATAAGAAAGGGGATCACCCAACATTCCCTCTCCAAAAATTTTTGGAAAATCATAACAAAACCCCAAGTGGTATGACATTTTGGGCAATTGACAAAGTGGGAAAACATTGGAGAGGGGGTAATAATATCAAAGAAATGGGTGAAATAGAAATGAAATGGGTTTTCGATGTAGACACCCTGCAACCCAAGGGTTTAAATGCAGAATTTGATCTATCATTTTTTGTAAAAAAAAAAAAAAATATTTTTGTGAATCGCTATGTGCAATCTGGTACAATTATTACACAAAACTATTCAAGTACAATTTTTGGAGAGTATATATATCTATTGTAGCAGGATGGCCAGGCTCTTTACCATAAACGGCAAATGCAACAGTCGGGATAAAATATTACTGCAGTTTATTGTCAGTTTTCCACAGGATATACAATGTTGTGCTCTCCCACAAAATGAAACAAAAAGAAAATAAATCCTACTCCAACTTGGAGACTTACTAAACAACAGTATTTCTAACTACCCAACTGGCCAGCTAATCCGGTTCCCAGTTTTAAACAAAAGTAAACACAGTACTTTAAATGGGTTTCACACAATACCTCTTTCCTCAGAGTCTCAGGCTTAACTGCCTTCTCTCTCCCAGCTGCCGGACTCTGGCATGACTTCAGAGGCTAACCTTTTAAAACCCCAGTTAAATTACATTCACCTGGGTGATAATAGTCAAGGAGTGACTCCCACCAATTAACCCCATCATGCTGGGAATAGAGAGCGCTCCAATCTATTACTAACATAGAAAGCCTCTCTGACCTTGCCACACTATATATAAATAAATAAATAAATAAATATATATATTTTATATATCTTTGTTCTACTGTTATGTCCCACAATAATAGTAATACAATTTTATGTCCCATTACTATAAGGCATTTTAAATGAATATATCTGTGTGTATATACATACATATACATAAAAATAATTTCTAACAACCATAATTAATAAATATGTATTTCTAATAAGAAAAAATATAAATTTACTATTATTTCTTTTTTTATTAAGAAACATACATTTTTGTAAAGGATAAGACCCTGTAAAAAGCAATTTTGCACAAATGATTCACATCTCTTGTTTTAATGTGCAATATTTTAAAAATATGGATGATTTCCTATCCTTACCCTTTAAGGACCAGGGATTTTCCTGGGCCAAGGACCAGAGCGTTTTTCAATTTTTAATACGCGGTTTTTGAAACATAATTTTCCTCTCTCTCATTTAACGTACACATACAAGTTATATGTTGTTTTTTAAAGGACAGTTAGAGCTTTCTTTTGATACCCTATACATAAAAATGATTTACATTTTAGTATTAAAAAATTAATATAAAAGAGGAAATTTTTGAGGAACAAAAAGCTTTTCCCCATTATTTTCCCAGTAATAACCTACATAACTAGTGCAACACTAACCCACTTATCCCCCCTAATTAACTAACTAATAAAAAAGAAAAATATTGGTTCCCAAACCCCCCATAACAAAAAAGACAGAAAAAAACTCTGAAGAGTGCGATGTCAGATCAGAAAAAATCATGCAACAGGCATGCAGGGGTTACATTTTATTAAATAAATATATTAAAATTACCTTTATTTATTAACAAAAACTTTATAAATTGTAAAAATAAATAAAATCTGTCAAAAAAAAACTAAATGAGGGCCATAAAGTGGAATGAAACTGATCACAGTTAAAAACTGTGATCAGCAATGAAAGGGTTAATTTTTTTTAATTTTTTTTTTTTACCTTTGTATTTAATTAATTTATTTTTACTTACAGGTAACTCTCTGTGCTTCACTATAAGATTGTGAAGCACAGAGAGTGAATTAGAGGCAAAGTCAGTGTGTGAACACACTGACTTTGCCATCTAATTTGCATGTTATCGCGGTGATTGAGCAATCACCGCGATCACATGCCCGGAAATCGACCGATCGGGTCCAGGAGCTTTGCCTCGGGTGCGAGGCTTAGTCCTGGACCCGTTGCAGACTAGCTGGCGGTGCCCACGGAGCGTACCGCCGGCTAGACTGCATGACGAGTTAACTCGTCATAAGGTCGCTAACGCGGCGGCTCTTATGACGAGTTAACTCGTCATAAGGACGGGAAGGGGTTAAAGATATGTACAATGTATTCCCCCTTTCCCTTGTCTTTTACTTCCGTTTATGAGAAAATAAGCTTTGCCAACCAGGCTAACCAAATGGAGAACTCTCGCGACACACGCACGAAATCTCGGAACGCCACAGTGGTCGCGATGAAGTCAAAGGGCGGGAAGCTGGAAGTCCTCATTATGAATGCCGGAAGAATCAGTACTTAAGCCGAATCATGCCAGGAGGAAGCCCACGACGAGTGATACGCGCTGACTGAGCTGCATTTTACACATACTGTCTTCTGGATCCTGGTCTATCGGGACTTTTAATCTCGTTTTATTTCTTCATGTTATTGTTTTCTGCTGTATCTGCAAATGTATCGTTGAAGTCACCGACCAATCCGGTTTGCACTGTAAGATACTTTTCATTTTTCTATTACATTTTCTAATTTGTATACATACATTTGCATCATTATTCCCAACATATTATCTGCTGAATTACAAGAAGATTCTGACCGGCTCAAGCCCCAAGTAACAGTTGAGTGAGTAAGATTAACTTCCAGGTGCTGTAGCACAGAAAAGGGGTCTACTCACACCCCAGGCAGACAACATGAACAAACAGAGGTAGTGCCAGCTGAAGTCATCCGGAAGGTAGACAGCATCAATCCATAATTGGTTTGTAAAAAGTAACTTTATTAAACCAAAAAAAGAATAATAAAACCATCTAGCAGGGAGACAGGTACAAAACAGAAACGACACGCGCTTGACGCGTTTCGCACCAACTGGCGCTTTGTCAAAAGCAGTCTGAAGTATCATGGTACAACACACAATATATATACATAAATACACAATTAAAAAGTAATTAGTATAGTACCTGCAGCTGGTGTCCGTGAGGAGGGGCGTCCACCATGCTCAGAATGATCAAAGAGCATGCATACTAGAGTCAGGGAGCTAGACACGCCCCCCCCAAAGGTGGGGGCCGTTGCAAGGAGCAAGAGACACGCCCCCCCTCCCTGTCAGCAGCTGAGGATTACACAGAGTGAATGGAGCTCAATCTGGACACAAGTACAATGTCTTCATAAGGAACAGCAGCACAGTGAACATTGAGCACTGCAGTCGGTGTCAGTGAGGAGGGGCGTCCACCATGCTCAGAATGATCAAAGAACATGCATACTAGAGTTAGGGAGCTAGACACGCCCTCCCTGCTCGATGGTTTTACTATTCTTTTTTTTTATTTAATAAAGTTACTTTTTACAAACCAATTATGGATTGATGCTGTCTACCTTCCTGATGACTTCAGCTGGCACTACCTCTGTTTGTTCCTGTTATCTGCTGAATTACCCTGGGAGGAGAAAGGAGTCAATCTATACACCATTCTATGATGAGCCCGACACTTCTATACAGTCTGTGCAATCAGTAGATTTTGCACAATCTTCTCACTCTTTACTGTATTACACTATGTATGTTGTCTCTTTTTTCCAACATATGTTTTGAGACACTGCAGAATTTTCATCAACAAAAATACAAGGCAATCAATTTTCCTCTATTATATTGGTGGTGGTCAAATAGCGCACCAACCATACAATTATTTTTGATATATTTGTATTGTCTTCTATTCACATGTGTACACAGAGAAACTACAGGTTGGTGCAGCTGTGTGGGGATCTAAGCTCTATAATACACCATTTCCTGTTGAGTATAAGAGTTTGTGTGCGGGTATGAATATAAGAGGGTGTGTGCGAGTATAAGTACAAGTGTGAGTACAAGTGTGTGTGTGTGCGGTGTTGGCACATTGGGGTCTGCTAATCAGTGCCAACCAAAAATTGGGCACTCGGGTCCAAAAAAGTTTGTCATCACTGATATAGAGGAATCTGCTGGACTTAGGTGGTTGAATAGTTTAGTCAAGTAAGAGAGGTGCACAATGGGCCCATATTATTCCTCAATGCCTCTAATGCAGATATTTGTTTATCTTTGTTGTGTGTCCAAGATTGCCAGCTGTCTATTAACCCCTTAGTGACAAGACATTTTCACCTTGACTTTCCCTTGGCTGTTTTGACATTTCTGGGGTGTTTGTGTTTAGCTGCAATTTTATTCTTTCTCACATACAGTACCCACACAAATTATATGTTGTTTTTATCGTCATAAGAAGGGCTTTCATTGGATACCATTATGTTCATCATATCTTATAATTTACTACAAAAAAAAATCATAAAATATGATGAAAAATTAAAAATAAAAAAAACACTTTTTCTAACTTTGACCTAAAATATAATTTACACAAATAAAATCATTAAAAAAGACCCCGTCTAAATAGTTTCTAAATGTTGTCCCGAGTTTAAAAATATGCATGTTTCCATATTTTTCGGTATTTTTTTGTGAGTTATGGGGCAAAAACCAAAAAGAGTGTTTTTTTCCTATATTGACCTTTTGACCCCAACCCGAACCCAAAATTTAACCCTAACACTAAATTTAACCCCAACTCTAATCCTTATTATATCCCTTAATATGTTTTAATTTTAATTTAATTTTAACCCTATCCCTTATGCTAAAAAATATTTAATTTTAACCCTATAGGCTAATCTAACTATATAACCAGTTTTAAATAATTAAATATTTATTTTACATTTTTTCCATTGCTATGCTACTTAACTACCACTAGGGGCAGTCAAGTAGCATATTCAGAGCGACGGAAGTGAAGTTACTTTCACTTCCGAAGCTCAGACCGGCAGAGGGCTTAGCCATATTGACGGAGCAGCATGCTTGATTCACCGCAGGACGTGCCAGGCACGTCCTTTGTCGTTAAGGGAGTTTCTCCCAGGACGTGCCTGACACATCCTTTGTCGTGAAGGGGTTAAGGCCATTGATCTGTTGTGCCATCGTTCCGATTTGGACTTTTGTCTGCTTGTGTTTGGCTTTGTGCGGTATTTTATGCCTTTATGAAGGATACTTTCGTCTGCAAGGACACCACCTCTGTATGTACTGTCATGAGTTCGGATTTCACCATCTGTTGTAGGTCCATTGAGGGACATAGACAACATGGAGTGGAGTTTACTGCTCACAGAGCAGGCATTGGCTGGGGCCAGTGTAGAGGAGGTTGATGATGGAGGAGAAGGGGTTTCTAGGGTAGAGAGCTGGGTTAGCTGTGTAAGGGGAGGTAGGGGTCGGAGAGCTAGGGGCTTGTTCTGGGCTAGTTCACCCCAACATGTTTGCCAGCTTGTGTGAGGATGCTGGGGAGATTAGCTCAGAAGAAGCATTTGTGGGGCAGGCTGACTCTCCTAGCAGCCAGGTGAGTAGCCTTCCCAGCACAGTTGGGAGCCAGGACAATAGGAAGGTTAGACAGGTAGTGGTGGTAGGAGATTCTATTATTAGGGAAGGTATTAATAACCATAAAAATATGAATATGCGTTAATAATGATGATTTATTAAAAATATGAAACAACTGCATCTGCTTTATTCATATATAACAGTCTCGAGATTACTGTTCAATACCTCTGACAATAGGGTATCTGTCGTAAGGACACCAAATGCCGAACTGTATGTTGTCTCCCGGGTGCTCAGGTTCGGCATGTTGCCACCAAATATTAGCATTGATGGAGAAGATCAACTTTTATAACAAATTGAAAAGGCTGCAAATCTGAATGAAGTTTTAATCATGGGAGGTTTTAATTACCCAGATATTGACTGGAATTGTGGCACAACTAGTTCCGCTAAGGGCAGAAAGTTTCTGAACCTGCTTCACCCCTTAACGCATGTGGACGTATATATACGTCCTGAAAAGCATGGTCCTTTAGCTATTCCCAGAGGCTGCTTTGGATCCGAAGCAGCCTCTGAGAGTGCCTTCAGCCCTCCCTTGCCCCCCGCACGCATACAATCACCGCGAATGTGAATGCTGATCACTGCCTATGTGTGTTAAAAGTGTTGTAATGATGCCTCGATTGAGGCATCATGCAACATCTTGTGTGCCCCCCTGGGCACCGCAATCCCCCGGTGATCGCGGGTGGGTGCTGTATTGGAGGAGCATGCTCCAGAGGAGAGTGACGGAAGAGAGAAAAAAAAATTATCTTCCGTCGCTCTGAAACTGCTACTTGACTGCCCCTAGAGGCAGTTAAGTATATTACAGTTAGAAATAGAAAATTAATTAAATAAATAAATGGAAAAAGCTAACCCTTGATCTACTAAACCTAGATCTAGGGTTAGGGTCATAATTAGGGATACAGGGGGGTTTGGATGATTACAAGGGTTAGATTAAGGGGTGGGGGTAGATTTAGGGTTAGGGTAAATTTAGAGTTGGGGTAAATTTAGGGTTGGGGTTAAAAAGTCACTATAGAAGAAAATGGTTAGAAAACAAAAAAAAACACTAATATTGTTTATTTCCCTATTACTTGAAATAAAACATTGACAAACAAGGAAACATTGGTATTACTAAACTCAGGACAAATATTAGAAAATATATAGACGGGGTCTTTTTATTTATTTTTTTTATAATATATTTTTATTAGCATATATAACAAATAAACCAATATGAACAGATAAAGTACAGGCTAGAAGCATAAATAAAAATAAAGATAATACAGGGACTGGGTAAGGGCTAAGACTCAGACACATAAGCCAACATCCAGCAGATAAAGATAAAGAACATCTTCCAACGTTTACATAGGAAAAATACCCATTATGTATTACACCGAGAATACATAAGAAAGGAAGAGGTACAAGGAAAAGGAAGGAAGAAGAGAGAAAATGCACAAACAAAAAGATTGGTAGGAGAGAAGAGGAGAACGGAGGAGCAGTGGAGGAGCCACGGGATGGAATGCAGGTAGACCTAGACAATATCAGCAGCAACCGGGGTGTCTGCCGCAGCAAGCTCAGCGTGACAATCCGTTCCTCCTAGATATAAAGACCAATGCATCCACTTATTTTGATGTTGTACACTTCTACCATTAGCCATTTGCAAGGCATCTTCCATAATACGTATGGATTCTACTGAGTCCAACCAGTCTCTGAAAGAAGGGGCTACAGCCGCCTTCCAGTAACGTGGGATAAGCAATTTGGCCGCATTCAGGAGATGTATGGTCAGGGAGCGTTTGTATGCTCCAATAGGGTGCGGTGTGTGATGTAGTAGCACCGTTAACGGATGTATGCGCAGAGACTCATCCCCCACCTTCTTAATCACTCCACGTACCACTGTCCAAAAGGGCTTAATAAGAGGACAGGACCACCATATATGCAAAAAATCTCCCACTTGTGACCGACAACGCCAGCACAGATTAGAAGTGGAAGGGAAAATTTTATGAAGGACCGAAGGGGTCAGGTACCAACGCGTAAGTAGTTTGAACGCATTCTCCTGAATATGAGTGGAAGTGGAGCACTTATGCGCCAATAAAGACATTTTTTGCCATTGCTGTTGGGTGAATTCAATATTACAGTATATATGCAGGTTTGGACACGTCAGTCATGTCCGTGAGGGTACAGTATATCGTAGATACGATCCTGGATGGTGGAACTTCAGTCATACATAGTAACTCAAAGGGGGTAGCTACCTCAGGTATGGGGGATGTGGGGCCGAAAGAGTTAAGGAAGTGTGTAATTTGAACATATTTAAAGTGAAATCCAGAAGTTTGTGGGCATTACAGACGAAAGGGCGTGCGGAGGTCTAATCACCCCATCTTCTACGACATGGCCCAATCTTGGGTACCGGACCTCCGATTGGAACATGTCACTGAAAAAAACAAAATCGTGGCCTGGGGGGAATAAATCATTACTTATCAGAGACATTAACAGGGATGGGAACTGGGTAAGCGGCATAGTGCGTACATACCGTTTCCATATACATAAGGTAGGGGCAATAGTAGGGTGGTCCGGAGAAATGGGAGTCATCGGAGCCCTCGTGGTCCAGGCCGCCACTGGGATAGGGGCACGCAGGCCCCGCTGCTCTAAGGACACCCATAGTTTGGGAGAGGGGCGCGTCCAGTCCACTACCCTGGCCAGATGTACCGCAGAGTAGTATCGTTCAATGTCTGGAAGGCCTACACCTCCCAAACTTTTCGGACGACTTAATAAACGGCGGTTTAGACGAGGGCGCTTATTGATCCACACAAAGTACACACCACAGGTACACACCATAGAACGTACCTTGTTAAAAAATGATTTGGGAATATAAATAGGGAGGGTTTGAATCACATAAAGGAACCGAGGAAGAATATTCATTTTAATAACTGATGCCCTACCGAACCAGGAAATCCGGCGGGTTGCCCATCGGGTAAGATCGTGTTGACATGCAGCTAACAAGGGTTTAAGATTAATATCAAAGAGTTGGGTGAGGTCTGCACATAAATGAACACCTAGGTATTTAATCGAGGGGACGCTCCACTTGAACGGAAAGGAGCCTTTAAGGGTAGCCACAGTGGGGCAAGGGAGGGAAATGTTGAGGGCTTCAGATTTATTAAAATTAATTTTGAAATTAGAGAGACATCCGAATGTCTTGAATTCCTCCAGTATGTTGGGAAGGGAAACCGCCGGGTTGGTTACAAAAAATAGAAGGTCATCCGCAAACGCAGCTAATTTATGATGGAGGACCCACCACCAGGCCTGAGATATCTGGGTTCGCTCTAAGAGCTGACATCAGAGGTTCCAGGATCAAAATAAATAAAAGAGGAGAAAGGGGGCAGCCTTGTCTAGTCCCATTTGACAGGGTGAGGTGGCCCGATAAAGACCAATTCACCCGCACCCGAGCAGTAGGGGCCTGGTATAAGGATCCAATCCACTGACGCATCCCTGGTCCTAGACCGATATGGGTTAATACGGCATGTAGAAAGGGCCAACTCACCCTGTCAAAGGCTTTCTCCGCATCAGTGGAAAGTAACATAGACTGGGTACGGTAAATTTTGGCAAAATAAATGAGGTTGAGGATCTTGGTCGTGTTATCCCGAGCCTCACGACCCGGGACAAACCCGACCTGATCACGGTGAATCAGGGAAGGTATATAAGTCTTGAGTCGAGTGCTAAGGATTTTAGCAAAAAGTTTTACGTCAATGTTTAGTAAAGAAATGGGGCGATAGCTAGCACAGCTATTCGGGTCCTTTCGGGTTTGGGAATAATAGTAATGTGCGCTTCCTGCACCTGCGGGGGGAACGATTGGCCCTCACGTAAATAATTAAATGCGGCGGAGTCCTTGACAGCAGCAGCCAGCTCCTCAACAGTAATTGGAGAGTCCAGGAACGTCACATCAGTCTAAGGTATTGTATGCATATTGGCGTCCAGGTACGACGTATACAATGACCACATAGGACCGCCTTATGGGCCTCCCAAACCATCGTAGGGGACGTTTCAGGACATATATTCTCTGTAAAATAATTAGTAATGTGCGTTTTGAGTAGCGAGAGTGTCTCCAGATCGTGAAGTAAAGATTCGTTCAGTCTCCAAGTAGGATGGCGTCGGGTTAAGGAAGGTAATGTCAGTAGTAAGGAAACGGGCATGATCACTCCACGTAATGTGGCCTATGTCAGTTTTCGTCACACATGGGAGATGTCTGTGCGATATACACAGGTAGTCGATACGGGAGTATCGGTGGTGAGGCGGGGAGTAGAAGGTATAGTCCCTAGCTCTAGGATTAGAGATGCGCCATACATCCGCTAACTGGGCATCACGGAGAGCCTTCTTAACTACTTTGATTCTGGCGTATCTCATTGAGGAAGAGGCCGAGGAGGAATCTAAAGTCGGATCTAACGTTATCTTGAAGTCCCTCCCCCAGAAGGGTTAAACCATCAGCAAAACCCTGTAAGTGGTGTAGCATCGTATTTAAAAAGGTTTGTTGAGATACATTGGGGGCATACAAAGTGGCTAGAGTAACAAGGTCCTGACCAATAGCACCTTTAAGAAATAACGCCCTCCCTTCATTATCTGACCATTGATCCTGAATAACAAATGGGAGACGCTTGGAGATAAAAATAGCCACCCCTTTATTTTTTTGGAAAGGGGAGTGAGAGTAATACATTTGAGGGTAGTCACGGTTGCGAAAATCGCGGACCTTACGACGTAGAAAATGGGTTTCCTGGACCATAACTATATCAGCCGGGAGCCCTTTAATTCCCGGAATAGACGAGCCCGAGGGAGAGAGGAGGGGGAAAGGGAGGAGGGCTGAGAGGGGGGGGGGGGGAAGGAAGGGGGACAATAAAGCAGGAAAACACCTTAAGCGTGTGAGCAGAAACAATAGAACATAATATACGATATGGGAACTGGGGTCACTTATAGAAAAGTGTTTAATAAGAAAGAGTCGGTGAGCATAAACAGGGTGCATCAGACTCATATCGAATAACAGCACACAGACCCCCAGTGCCGTCATGTATACAGAACACCAACAAATAGAAGTTCTCAATCAATACAGTGTTCCCCCTTTTCTCCTGCTCTATAAGGTTACCTTCTCATGAGGGGAAGGGAAAGAAGGGGGGACGGGAGGGGGGAGATCGAATATGTATATTGATTGGTGGGTAGGGAGCAACAGGAGGGAGATCGGGGAGGGGGGGGGGAGCGACCATAGATGAGAGGGGGGAACCCATAGGGCACAGATAGGCCGACTAGCTAACACAGAATAACAGAGGTCCGCGTTGACTGAAGTACCTTCAGATGCGTCCAAAGTCAAACAAAACAAAATAATAGAGTCTTGAGAAAATCCCACCAACACATCCTCAAATCAAAAAAGGACTTAAAACACAATGCGGAGGAAGAACAGGATCAGTTAGGCAGAGCATTAAACATATATTATTAAATAGCACATGCAGATACGAAAGGAGCGACTCATACACAAATGGGGAGATAATCCCAACATAAAGATCAGACCCACCAGTTGCGGAGCAGTAAGGGGGCAGATGGGGAGATGAAGGAGAATCACAGATTTAGATTGATTAGCAAATGGGATAACGAATAAGGGAACCAAAAATAATTTGCATTCTGTATTTTATTTAATAAAATACATTATTAACAGTAATCACCACTTAAGTGATGATAAGTACATTCATTTATACAGAAGAAATGCTCCTCTCCCCTGCAATAAGGTAAAGCAGAAGGGAGGAGGGACTCATTTACAAATGTATGTTTTTCTTTGAGATATTATTATTTTCATCATATCTTATAAGTTACTATAAAAAAAAATTATAAAAAATTGGAGAAAAAAAACACTCAACTCTAACTTCGACCTGAAGAATATTTTACACAATTACAATCAGTAAAAAATACCCTGTATAAAATAGTTTCTGTCCTGAATTTAAAAATATATGCACATTATAGGGCAATAACCTAAAGTAGCATTTTTTCCCCTAACGATTTCTCCTACCATGACCTTTTGACCCCAACCCGATGACCAACTTAATCTTAAACTTGACCGTAATTCTAACTCTGACCCTTACTCTAACCATAACCCTAAATTTATTCTAACCGGAACCCTAAATATTATTGTGACCCTAACCCTAGATTTAAACCCCAACAATTGCTTTTTTGGTAATACTGCAGACTACCACTAGGTGCCATCTAGCAACTCTGCTGCTTCCGAGGCTCTTGCCCATAACAGGACAGCGCCATTTCTGGTAATGCACTGTGGAGCACATACTTTCACTCCAGAGAGTGATCGAATGTGTGCCGGAGTTGCCGGAAGCACTGTATGATCGCCAGAGGCTCCCTTTCTTGAATACACTCCCACCAGTTACATATATGCCCGATTATTTTATTTTTTTACAAAAATATTCCAATTATTAATAAATATGATATTAGGCACACATGTAACAATTTTCATAGAAAAAAATAGTTTCCTATGCTTTTATTTTTACTTTTACTTTTTACTATGCATATAGGCAAAGTTGCAGAATTGAAATTGCCAAATTTTGGAAATTTTCTCTGATTTTGGCGCTTGGTCGGGTGTAATAAGTCAGGGCTCGACAAAAAGGTCGCCATGGTGACTAGGAAATCAGACCTGGCGCCTGGGTAGCGTGAGCCCCGCATAGTGCTCTTGTCCCTGGGATTTTTATTTTGTTTAACTTTAATCCTCTGGTGCGCGAGGGAGCAGATTCGTGCACACACTTTCTGCTCCGCCCCCTCGTGCACCGCACTGTGGTGCTCGAGTGCACAAACCAACGGGGACTTCCCTGCAGTGACACCACCGCCGGCCAATAAGTGCACCGTTTACAGAGGAAGGAACACGCCCACCTGCCTTCTTTATTTCCCCCGTCAACTCTGACATGCCTCAAAAGCTCATGGGTGCAGGACTGAAAGGGTTAACAGCAGCTCCCTATGCTGTGGTTGCCTCTGCATAAGAAAAGCCACCTAGAGACACCATGCATGGCAGACTGGGCATTGCAATCACTTTCACTGGTCAGGTTTCTAGCTCTTTAGACCTGTGACTCATTTGTATGTCTGACATTGTGTGTGTGTATTTGAGTGACTGTGTGCGACTGACTGTATGTATGTGTGAGTGACTGACTGACTGCATGTATGTATGTATGTGTGTGTGAGTGACACTGTATATGTGTGTGAGTGACTGACTGTGTATGTGTGTGTGTCAGTGACTGACTGTGCATGTGTGTGTGAGTGGCTGACTGTGTATGTGTGTATGTGTGTGTGTGTGTGTGTGTATGTATGTGTGTGTGTGTGTGTGTGTGTGTGTGTGTGTGTGTGTGTGTGACTGTGTGTGACTGCGTGTGATTGTGTGTATGTGCTGTTGTCTGGCTCCTAGATTTTTTTGCTGGCTCCTAAAAGTCAGTTAACTTTGTCAAGCCCTGTAATAAGTGCTCTCATAATAGCAGACATCATCTACTTTTAACTGATCCAAATTCTGCCAATGTGTTTTGGCACGATCTCAGGCATACTGAATATCCAAAAGTTAAAATTTTAAACATTTTCAAAATGTTCTCCTATTTCAGACCAGGTTGCAGCATATTGAATCAACCCCTAAATGTTTTAGGACTGTAAAATACTGGTGGATAAAGTGTTGCAGCTCACAGAAAGACATGACATTTTTCATGGTATGTTTTAACAGTTGGATTCTTATACTGCAGAAAGTTTTTGAAAGAAATATGAAATTGATTAAATACTGGCATCTATTTCTGTACATTAAGCCATATTAAGCTTCTCAAAAAATTAGCTTAATGGGGGCGTGGCTTGCCGTTCAAGGAAGATGGCCGCATAGTTTCACAGCTCCCAAAAAAACAATGGTGCACAACAAAAGAGGCCCTGGCACCCCTGCCACAACAGGACCAAGAGAACGAGCATCTGGAAACTCGTTCCGGGATTTTTTCCAGACCCCGGCGGCCCTGGCATCGCAGACGGGAAGCGACCACGTGGCGCACTCCCCTGACAGCCTGCACTCGACGGAGGAGGAAAGTAGACACAGCACATACCTGCCACGACACAAGACATTTTCTCATCTGCTCCGTGGAAAACGGATTTCAGCAACTTAATAGCCGAGTTGAAGCACACAGTGCAAAGTGAAGTCACCAAACTGAGAGTGGACCTGGGAGGACTAGAAAAGAGAGTCCAGGCCCAAGAGGCTAAAACTACAGACCACAGTAGAATACTGAACCGGGTGGCCCTGGAATCATCCCAACACACACGATACCTAACGGAATACCGGCGGAGGCTGGAGGACTTAGAAAACCGGAGCAGGAGACATAATATCAGAGTCAGAGGGGTCCCGGAGCAAGCAGCACGCACAGAGGAAGATGTAAAACTCACCTTAACAAAAATCTTCAATAGCCTGCTGAACCGCCCGGAGACTGAGGCAGTGGCCATGGACAGAGCTCACAGAGCCCTACGACCCAGGGGACCAACAGGGAGTCCTCCAAGAGACATAATATGTAGACTGGTAGACTTTACATTGAAGGAAGACATCATGCGAAAAGCCAGAGGAGCAGGGTTCCTGATGCAAGACGGTCATAGGATCACATTTTACCAAGATCTGTCAGATATGACCCTGCAGACACGCCGAACTCTACGCCCGCTAACCATGCTCCTACAACAGAGGAATATCAGGTACTACTGGGGTCACCCATTTAGCCTGACTATACAGGCGGAAACCGGTAATCTAGTTGTGAGACACCATCAAGACCTATCGACTGTCTTGGACGAGCTGGGGATTACCAATATCAATATACCTGATTGGGGTGGTCCGGATCTCTATGCGACACCGGGACAACGGGTGAGAGCGAACAGAGGGACCGACGGAAGACATCAACCTCGCAGACCCAGACCAGAGCCGAACCGGGTTTAATATCATAGAGCAACAGAGATAGAAGAGTAGCTACATATCCCAACGTATCTGGAGATGTTTGTTCTTGTTTCGTTAATTTATCTGGTCCCGATGTTAACACCCAGAGGTGCCCTTGGACTTGGGCAAGATGAACTATGTTTATTGATCTTTACGAAACCTATGTTAAGAAGAGCTTTGGAATATTGCCCTTTTGTTATACGGCGGCAGGCGACAGTACCAGCCCCAAAGCAGAACGGCAGGAGATGGTGTATTTCTAAACCTCACCGTATTGTGGGACTCTGAAATACTACCTATGTCGGAGATCGCTGGAAGCCCTTTTCTGAACTCCCTGAACATCAAGAGACTGGTTCTTCGATCACAAAGGAGAGACAGTGTCATATAAGTTATAATGTTTATTATCTGATTCATCCTATCTATCCAAATGTATACCTGTTGGGCCAATATAAATGTAGATGGTGGGAGAGCCACTAGGGAGCTTATAACCGAATAGTGTTGTCCCCAACTACCCATGTTCACCGGTCACACCGGGTACAAATAATTAACCCGATACGGTTCACAGGGAGTCCAAAGTATAAGCGCCACCTAGAAGTGCACACAGCGAAAACGAGGGAACTCAATTGCTAAGAGCCCTGTAGCTGTTATACAAGAGAGGAGAAGAGTGGGGTCGTAATATGGAACGCCTCTAGAGGCCGTTGACAGCAAAACTGAAATAGGGATGCCCACCAGGCCTCTGGACATGGATAGATAATTAGTGTTAAATGTTTAAGTGTTATATGTTTGCGGACCAAGGTCCCCTATTTACTAACCAGCAATCCATTGTTTTATAATGTTATTGCTCATATGTCGTGCTAATTTTCTATGATGACAAACCAAGTGAGGGGGGCGGGAGTAGTGTCCTATGTGTAGGTACTGAGAGACACACCCGACAGTGGAGTGGTGAGCAAGTTCCTACTAGGCCACTCTTCCTTCCCTAGTTTTCTGGGACGGTAACCACCGCTCCTGTTACAGAGACCATTTTTTATATACCAGGCGGGACCTAAGGCACGATCCGGGCGCCGGACGTGGGCTGGGCTCCCAGACTGATATCCGTCTCAAAGTAACTTGTTTCTTTACATATTATCTGTTTTTTCTGTTCCTTCCCTATTTTCCCAGTGAACCCCACAAACCCCTGGTTTTATATTTGTTTTGTATACTCACCACACAGCGGTCACATTAGTAAACATGACAGCCCCAAAAATTAAATCAGCATATACAGCGGCAGACTTAAATTTCTTTACTTTAAACACTAAAGGCCTTAATGTCCCTGAAAAAAGATCACGTCTGATGAGAGACCTTAAATTTCATAAGATATCGATAGCATTCCTACAAGAGACCCATTTTAGAGGTGTGGTCTTCCCCAAACTGACCACTAGAGACTACCCACTGGGGTTTTTTAGCAACGATCCCCAAACCAAAACCAAAGGAGTAGCAATATTGGTAGCCAAACATATCCCGTTCCAAGAAACTGCAAACCTCTCAGACCCAGAAGGCAGGTTTGTTTTTGTTAAAGGCACTATTGCGAACCAGATGTACACGTTGGCCAATGTATGCATGCCCAACAGCAATCAACATGTCTGTTTTTCTAAAATTATATCCAAATTACGTGATTTCCAAGAGGGCCTTGTTATCTTGGGGGGAGACTTTAATGTAGCACTAGAACCTCATATTGACACATCCACCTCTACCACACACACACCGGCATGTATACCAAAAAAGATTTTGAAATTACTTAAAGACAATCAATTTGTGGATTGCTGGCGTGGCTTACACCCAACCACGAGAGACTATAGTTTTTACTCCTCCCCCCACAACAGATACACTAGAATAGATTATTTTTTTCTGACTCACTACCACCTACCCCTCCTACGAACTGCCCGATACGGACCCATAACCTGGTCGGATCACGCTCCACTTTCCTTATCAATTGCTGGCCCACTGACACGTCCCACACAGCGGTCATGGAGGCTTAACGAGTCTATCTTGACTGATGAAGAAACGACTACATTGACAAAGACAGCCCTAACAGACTATTTCACTGACAATATAACTGCAGATGTCACTCCCCTTGTGGTGTGGGAAGCCCACAAAGCGGTTCTTAGAGGACACTACATGAAAGTAGCCTCTGAGAAAAAGAAACTACATACCGCAAAACTCAGTGACCTATATAACCAGATCACGAAGCTTCAATCCTCACACAAAGAAACTTTGAATGGGGTAGACTTCCAGAAACTGTTGCTCTTACGCCAAGAGCTAGCTGACATTCTGAATCAACAAGCCCATAGAAACTATACGAAACTGAAAGCAATCTATTACGAACACGGGGATAAACCCGGAAAATATTTAGACAGGGCACTCCGTAAAAAGAGACAACTGACTTATATTTCTAAGATAAAAGATAGAAAGGGGGTGACACAACTTTTACCCAAAGACATAGCTAAAGAATTCGTTGATTTTTATTCAGGCCTTTACAATTCCTCCCCTGACTTACTAAACCCCGCAACAGCAGAAAAGCGTAGACATACCATTAAGCTATACCTAGAAAAACATACATCCCTAAAACTTACCCCAGAGGACGCAGAACATTTGGACCGGCCAATATCACTACCTGAATTATATCTAGCAATCAAAAACACAAAAACGGGCAAATGTCCAGGTCCAGATAGTTTTCCCCTACAATACTATAAAACCCATAAGGAAATATTAGGCCCTCACCTGATCCGATCACTGAACTCAATCTTGGAAGGAGGGGTTATACACCCCCACACTCTAGCAGCTAGTATTTCATTGATCCCCAAGGAAGGTAGAGACCCAGATATTAGTAGTAACTATAGGCCCATTTCCCTCCTTAACGCGGACTTAAAACTTTTCTCCAAAATCCTTTCGTCACGTATTCAAGTGCTAATGCCATCCCTGATCCACCCAGACCAAGCAGGGTTCATACCGGGAAGGGAGGCCAGGGATTGCACTATCAGGGCGATAAACCTAATTCACTATGCTAGGGAAAAGATCCCAGGAACCATCTTTCTCTCCACAGACGCCGAAAAGGCATTCGATCGCCTGGATTGGGTATATCTCCTAGAGGTTCTAAAACATGTAGGTTTTGGCCCCCACATATTAAGCTGGATCTCCTCCCTATATACTTGACCAACGGCACGTGTACGAGTAAACGGTGTACTGTCAGAATCTTTCCAGATTTCCAATGGCACAAGACAGGGGTGTCCATTGTCCCCACTATTATTTGTATTGTCCGTAGAGCCCTTCCTTACAGCGGTACGTAAAAACCCTGATATACAAGGTCTGGTAGTGGGGAAAACCCAACATAAAGTTTTGGGTTTTGCAGACGATCTATTATTCACGCTCACCTCCCCCACGGTCTCCCTACCGGTACTGATGACAGAATTCAAGGAATACTGCGCATTGGCGAATTTAAAAATCAATTACAGTAAGTCGGAAATTTTAAACATCTCTTTACCTGGTTTAGCTGCCTCAAGACTAGAACAGTCCTTTTCATTTAGATGGTGTACAGATAAGATTAAATACCTGGGGATCTGGCTGTCTGCAGACCCACTTAAGCTATACCAACACAATTTCCCCCCACTACTGTCGCAGAAAGATTGCTATACTTGGGGTCCCCAACAAATAACATGGACTGGTAGAGTAAATACTTTAAAGATTAATGTCCTCCCACGTTTATTATATTTTTTCTAGACCATACCGATTACCCTTCCACAGGCTTTTTTTGCCTCGATAAAAACTATGTTTCTAAAATTTATCTGGGCGCAAAAGAGATCTAGGGTCCAGTTCAATATTCTTATATGGAATAAGAGCAGGGGGGGTCTAGGTCTTCCATCACCAATCCTCTATTACAGAGCATGCCACTGTCTGAGATTACTAGAATGGGTTTACCATCCACCTCATAAACAGTGGATTGAAGTGGAAGAGGCCTCCCTAGATTTCCGAATGAGAATACTACCCTGGATAACTCCTTCTACAGCTAGACCCTTGATCCGCTCTCACCCACTGACTTCAGCCACTCTGGCGATACTACATAACACGCATCGTAAGTTCTCACTGACCACTTATCCTTCTCCTCTCACACCTGTGAGGAATAACCCAGATTTTCGTCCTGGAATGTCGAAGGGAGTTTTTCTTCAGAAACCTCAAGGAGATAAGTCTGGGGGAGGTAGTAACCAACGGTAAACTGAAACCACTGGGTGACATTCTGACTGACAAGACCCCCACGATTCTGGACAGATTTCATTATGCACAATTAGAACATTTCTATCAATCCTTACCAGGCAAACATAATTTGACCAGAGAGCTAACAGGTTTTGAAGGGATGTGCCAGGAGGAGAAGATACCTCCTCATGGCATCTCCTTGTTATATCAGCTACTCTTGAATGCTACAAGCACATCTCTCCCGAGCTTCGTAGGCAAATGGGAAAATGCCCTTTGCCTAACGCTGAGTAATCAACAATGGGAAAAAATATTCAGACTAACACACATAAGCTCTGTCAGCAATAAAACACAAGAAATGTCTTATAAATTACTATCCTTCTGGTATCGCACCCCTTCACTCCTACACACTATATTCCCGGAATGCCCTGACATATGTTGGAGATGCGGAGAGGCATCGGGCTCATTGCTACACATCTGGTGGGAATGCCCACGTATCACCAAATTCTGGACTGAGGTCCACTCTGTCCTCTGTAAACTTACGGATCACCCGCCTCCTCTGGAACCCGCTCCATGCCTCCTTCATCACACTACCCTCCCAATTTCAACATATAAAAAGTCAGTAGTGCGTCATGCCTTAAACGCGGCCAAATCCTTAATTCCCTTACACTGGGGCGAGACTAACAGAGAGTGGATCACCAAAGTAGAACATACCAGACAAATGGAGGGGTTGATAAAACGGGTGGAGAATGCCCACATAAAATATACGGAGACGTGGTTCTACTGGATGGAATTCGTTGAACACCCAGACACACAAGGTCTTTTACACCCAAACTAATTTATTCATTGTGAGTTATTCTGTCCCCCAGAGTAAGCTAGTGTACTATCCTGAGAAAAGCCAAACTGTTGATATTTTTGGGTTATAATATACTGTTAATTACATATGGCATTTATAATCTATGATTAAAAAGTGTATTATGTATCGAAATGTTCACGCTGTGGGGGGGGGGGGTGTTTTTGTTGTTTTCTTTTTCTTCTCTCTCTTTGTTTTTGATTGTATTGAAAAATGATCTCTGTGGGGAAAAAAATTAAACATTGATTTATAAAATATTGCATTTGTGTTCCGGCTGCGACCGGATTGAGAAAAGTAAAAGTATTTTGTTGTTTCCCCTACCCGTCCCCTAATTATTTCTTGATTTTGTATCCCCCCTCTTTCCCTCACCCCCATTTTCTAATTCTGTATCCCACTCCCGTTTCATCTTTTTCTTTTGAAAAAAAAAAAAAATCTAATAAAAACATTGATTTACAAAAAAAAAAAATGAGTCCTTCATTTTTGGTTTGGCAACGTAAACAAACTATGAAGTACATTAAGAATATGCTGAATAAAGCAAGCTTAACTTAGCTTGAAACTTTGCATATTAAGTACTTCTGGAATGATGTTGACAAACAGCACAAGCTGTTGTAGATGACACTATTTGTAGAGGTCTGAAGTTTTTTTTTTCTCCTGCCCTTTCTCTATTGTGTACTATCAGGACTGGAAGAAAAAAACATGTGACAGACCCCTCTGTTCTTGGAACTATACTTCTATTCCGTTGCCTTCGTCTATCTTTCGGTTAATTGCCTGTCCGTACCCTCCGTTCATTTATTTCACAAACTACCGAATAAACTACTGGGTGGAATTGCCTGATTCTGAAAAAGGTATGTTTTAGGGGAATGTGATGCATATTTTGAAAGTTATCAATATTGTTAGTCACATTCTGTGAGCATATTGCTTTACGTGTAATGTTTAATTCTGTGAGTAGACCACTCTAAAGGTTTATAATGTGTCAGTGGCAATCCTGGATAGTTTACTCCAACATCCATTGTTCTGTAATAACTGATTATGTTGGGTTCATTATGTCTCTTACTGTGTGTTTTGCAATTAGGTCTACTCACTGTATGGTAATTTGGTTGCAGTCTGAAAGTCTAATGTGTTCCTAGCCCCAGTTAGTTAGAGAACTATGTTTAGTCGTCGTCGTCCCTCCCCCCCACCACATTGTATACTAATGTCTGTGATGTCATGTTTATCTCTTTTCAGAAGTCTGTGTTGTTACACAAATAAAGGAGATCTCTGTTTAACCCTCATTACAGAGCTTGGTCTCGTACCTGGGGGTATGGGATTTGTATGAATTACTCGTGCGGCTGTTTGGTTTGTGAAGGATTTCGTATGGTTCCTGTTCGGCTAATTGTAACTACTGTTAGCTGCTTCTTCATTCGCAAAGGGAACGTCCTCAGCGGTATTAACCTCTCTTATACCGGGGTGTACCGTAACAAAACATTTCAAAATATTTATAAAAATAGTATCAGGGCCGATTCTGGGCGGGTGCACGGGTAGCACCGCGCCCGGCGCAGGAATCCAGGGAGTTTCCTTGCAGGCGTAGGAATTAGGGAGGTTCACTCCCTAATAGCGCCTCACCATGAGGTGCGGACCGCAGGCGGCGGGAACCGCACCAAGTGGTGAGCACAGGGCGACAGGGGCAAGCTCCGCCCCATCACGCTGTGTAACTTCCGGATACTCAGAGAGCTGGATGTCAGCTGACATCAGGCACTCTGAAGTAGCTATCGGAAAGTGAAATGTTCTCCTCCCTGCAAGTAAAGGTAAATGTGAAGGAAGGAGGACAAGCAGCCTTCTTTTTTATTTTTTTTTCCGGTAAAAAAAAAAAATGTCAGTGTGTGACTGTGTGTAAGGCTGTCTAAGAGTTGTGTGTGTGTAAGTGTATCTGTGTGTCTGTAAGTGTGGGCGTGTCTGTATGTGTGTAAGTGTGAGTGTGTGTAAGGGTGTCTGTATGTATATGTGTAAGGGTGACTGTGTGTGTTTAAGAGTGTGTGTGAATTTCTCTGTAAGTGTGACTGTTTGTAAGCGTTTGTATAACAGTGTGTGGGTGTGTATGTAAGTGTGACTGTGTGTGTAAGGGTGTCTATGTATGTATATGTGTAAGTGTGACTATGTGTAAGGGTGTCTGTGTATGTATATGTGTAAGGGTGACTGTGTGTTTAAGAGTGTCTAAGAGTATGTGTGTGTATTTCTGTGTAAGGGTGTGTATAACAGTGTGCGGGTGTGTATTTCTGAGTGTGTATGTAAGTGTGACTGTGTGTGTAAGGGTGTCTGTGTAAGTGTATGCATATGTGTGTGACTGTTAGTGTCACACAAGCATTTTTTTTTTTCTGGCAAAAATAAATAAAATGTAAGTGTAAGTGTGACTGTGTGTAAGGCTGTCTAAGAGTGTGTGAGTGTTTGTGTAAGTGTATCTGTAAGTGTGGGCGTGTATGTATGTGTGTAATGGTGACTGTGTGTGTTTAAGTGTGTGTGTGAATTTCTGTGTAAGTGTGATTGTGTGTAGGGTTTGTATAACAGGGTGTGGGTGTGTATGTCTGTGTGTGTATGTAAGTGTGACTGTGTGTAAGGGTGTCTGTGTATGTAAATGTGTAAGGGTGACTTTGTGTGTGTTTAAGAGTGTGTGTGTGTGTTTCTGTGTAAGTATGATTGTGTGTAAGTGTATGTATATGTGTTATTGTGACTGTTAGTGTATTTATGTTTGACCCTGTGTGTAAGTGTGCCTGTGTATGTGTGTTGCTGTGTAAATGTGGCTGTGTAAGTGTGACTGTGTGGCTGTATATGTCGATATAGCTACTCGCCAAGGGCGCTAGAGACCCTAGGTACACCTCTGCAAACAGCTGCCCAGATGCTGCTTAGTTGCCACCAGAGCCGGTGTTCTATCAAATTTCTCGAGCAAATTCTACTGCACAGGCGCAGTAGAATGTGCTCATTGCGCACCACAGGCGATGCGCACTGGCTGGGTCTTCTTGATGGGAGTTGTGATCGGCACCTTAGGCTCCCGTGTGTCCCCCGTGTGTGTCTTCCACTTACTAGCGTAGCATGTAACTGATATAAGTTTTACTAATTGCTTGCTACGCTAGTAAATGACAATAATCAGTAATACGCTTATACTTACCTGTCACCGCAGCTGATCCGGAGTGGGTGTGAGGTGGTGTGTGTCCCTCGCGCAGGCGCATTTCTGCAAAAGTTACGGCTGATTGACAGCCGTAACTGTGTGCACATGCGCTGTGGTGTGCAATGAGCACATTCTACTGCGCCTGTGCAGTAGAATCTGCTCAACTTTTTTGTCAGAACACCGGCTCTGCAGCCCCTCAGACCTCATTCAGCAATTCCTGCTCTTTCCGTGCTCAGTGATGACTCAGATCGTTGGAACATGATGCTCTGAGTCATCAATATGCGCGGGGAGATCGGGACAGCGCTGATTGAGTTCTGAGATGAGTTCAGGAGGGGACATGGCAAGAGACAAAGATATGGAGGTAGGAGATTTAAGAGGAGAGACGGACATAGGGACGGCATGGAGGAGAGAGACACATAGTGGGGTGTGGGGGTGAGAGATACACGTGGGGGAGAAAGAATGGGGTATGGGAGAGACAGACATGTGGGTGTGGAGGAGAGAGACAGACATGAGGGTATGGGGGAGAGAGACAGACATGAGGGTGTGGGGGGAGAGACAGACATGAGGGTGTGGGGGGAGAGACAGACATGAGGGTGTGGGGGGAGAGACAGACATGAGGGTGTTGGGGAGAGACAGGCATGAGGGTGTTGGGGAGAGACAGGCATGAGGTTGTGGGGGGAGAGACAGGCATGAGGGTGTGGGGGGAGAGACAGGCATGAGGGTGTGGGGAGACACACATATGAGGGTATGGGGAGACACACATATGAGGGTATGGGGAGAGAGATATACATGAGGGTATAAGGAGAGACATAGACGTGAGGGTACGGGGGAGAGAGAGAGACATGAGGGCAAGGGGGAGAGAGACAGACATGACGGTACGGGAGAGAGAGACAGACATGAGGGTACGGGGGAGAGGGAGAGAGAGACAGAAATGAGGGTATGGGGGAGAGATAGACAGACATGAGGGTACGGGGGAGAGAGAAACAATCATGGAGGTATGGGGAGAGAGGGAGACACGTGAGTGACTGACATGGTGAGCACAGGAGAGTTTTATATATTACTCCTTGTGTACTTATTTTCCAATGATGTTTAGCCAGGCAAATGGGAGACTTTGGCTGGTTGGGCATCATGGGAATGGTAGTTAAAACACTCTAGCTAGCCAGCCAAAAGTCTCCCATTGAGATGAGTTCAGGAGGGGACATGGCAAGAGACAAAGATATGGAGGTAGGAGATTTAAGAGGAGAGACGGACATAGGGACGGCATGGAGGAGAGAGACACATAGTGGGGTGTGGGGGTGAGAGATACACGTGGGGGAGAAAGAATGGGGTATGGGAGAGACAGACATGAGGGTGTGGAGGAGAGAGACAGACATGAGGGTATGGGGGAGAGAGACAGACATGAGGGTGTGGGGGGGTGGGGGGAGAGACAGACATGAGGGTGTGGGGGGAGAGACAGACATGAGGGTGTTGGGGAGAGACAGGCATGAGGGTGTTGGGGAGAGACAGGCATGAGGTTGTGGGGGGAGAGACAGGCATGAGGGTGTGGGGGGAGAGACAGGCATGAGGGTGTGGGGAGACACACATATGAGGGTATGGGGAGACACACATATGAGGGTATGGGGAGAGAGATATACATGAGGGTATAAGGAGAGACATAGACGTGAGGGTACGGGGGAGAGAGAGAGACATGAGGGCAAGGGGGAGAGAGACAGACATGACGGTACGGGAGAGAGAGACAGACATGAGGGTACGGGGGAGAGGGAGAGAGAGACAGAAATGAGGGTATGGGGGAGAGATAGACAGACATGAGGGTACGGGGGAGAGAGAAACAATCATGGAGGTATGGGGAGAGAGGGAGACACGTGAGTGACTGACATGGTGAGCACAGGAGAGTTTTATATATTACTCCTTGTGTACTTATTTTCCAATGATGTTTAGCCAGGCAAATGGGAGACTTTGGCTGGTTGGGCATCATGGGAATGGTAGTTAAAACACTCTAGCTAGCCAGCCAAAAGTCTCCCATTTTGCTGGCTGAGCATCATAGAAATGGTAGTAAACTGCAGAAATAATTAAAAGCAATATACAGTATTATGGCCAAATATGTATCTTTATTTAGAAGAAAAGTTTGTGTTGTCCCTTCAAAATAAAGTTTGTTCTGTTGTCGTTGCCCCCCCCCCCCCCCCATCCCAGTTGAAATGGGACAGACATTTACAAAGGGGAGGAGTTAGTGATATAGCCACGCCCACCCGGGGGGGGGGTAAAAAAAACTGCACCCAGGTGCCCATGATCCTAGGATCGGCCCTGGCATATATATATATTACATACATACATACACACACCGATCCTCCATAACATTATGACCACCTTATTACCACAATATTGTGTAGGTCCACCTCTGAAGGTGTGCTGTGGTATCTGGCACAAATAAAAAATGGTCCAGGAACGGTTTGACTCCATGGATCTCACTTGTTTGTCCAGCACATCCCACAAATGCTAGATTGGATTGAGATCTGGTGAATTTGGAGGCAATGTAAACACATTGAATTCAAACTGTTCCTGAACCATTTTTTTTTGTGGCAGGGCACTTTATCCAGTGCCAATGCCTTCAAGCAATGCTGTTTCCATTAAATGGTGTAGATGGTCTGCAACAATGCTTAGGTAGGTGCAACGTGTCAAAGTGAAATTCATATGAATGACAGGACCCAAGGTTTCCCAAAAGAACATCAGCTGCTTAGCATCATGCATTCACTAATATCTCGTCATCTCTGTCTCCTTTGGTGTGTTTACTTGGTCAAAGGATGGGATTAAACGTTTTTCCTCTGTCTGGTATCAACTGGCGCCTATTTCTGTCTATATACTTGGTAAAAGCAAAAATTGAAAATGTACGTTGGAAAACCGCATAGGTCAGGGTTTTTTTCTGCTGAGGGCCACTTCATTAGAATTGTATGTGTGCGTGGGCCGCATTCATTGTTCATTGAGAAATTATATATACACATGCATACATATATATAAAAAAAACAGTCAAATGGACACACATCACAAAATCACACACACACCCAAGCACAGTGTCACACATACACACAATCACAGTGATACACACAATCACAGTGTCATACACAGTCAAACATACACAATCAGTGTCATACACACACATACAATCGCACGGTGTAAGATTTATATTCGAATAAACAATACATATTTTGCTCCATGACCCTGCTTCCTTACTGTGTACTGCAAGGAGAATTTAGCCCAGGCAGCGTAGTCCGTACCTCCTGCTTTCACACAGAGCAGCCGTGTGATTTAGATCTCCGGAATGTCACATGACACCCGGTTCTCTGACTTTAGTCTCTAAGGCCGAGGGAGGGATGTGGAGCTCATCAATAACGCGCTTCCCCTTCTAGGCATCACTTCAGTTGGAGGTGCTGTTACCGCTGCCACACCTTAATGGCCAGTGGGCCGCAAGCCGCATGTTGGATGCCCCTGGCACAGGTGGTAATAATTAATAACCCTTTGCTACACCTTAAAATCACAGAACCTCTTGAAGGTTCAAAACGGGTAAGGCCTTCTTAGTTTCTGAAACAAGCATAGAGAGAGAGGGGGAGAGGAAGGGAAGGATTGCATCCAGGATTGGCACCGAGACCTGCTCAAATGCTAATCTCACAATGCAAAATACCACTGGCAAAAGTCAGAAAATTCTGTCTCCCAGAAACGGACAAATATCAAACATTAGTGCGAATATAGGAACCAGGATCAAATAATCAGACAAGAATAGGTAAATTAATAATAACTAGAAGTAAACATTTCAGAAGAACATCCACACCCTACACATTTTGTTGTGGTGTTCAAGTTCATCAGCGGCAATGCAGAGGTGAATGAGGTTGTATACAGACAATTCTGCCTCTACAGGTCCAAGTCCCCACCTTGAATATGCAGTTCTATTCTGGGTGCCCTTTACAAAAAAAAAAAAAGACATTATGGAACTAGAGAAAGTGCAGAGGAGGGCTACAAAATAAGGGGAATGGAAAGTATAAGTTATGAAGAAAGGCTAGAAAAGCATATTAATAGCCAGTGGTGTATCTTGGTTTTGTGCTGCCCTAGGCAGACAAAATTTGGGCACCCCCCCCCCCCACACACACACACACACACACACCCACGACATGACCCATAACCCACGTTGCACACAAAGGACATGCCCCATCACCCCATTTACATGCCTTCATCACCCCATTACATACAAACTGCCAATATTATTTGCCATTAATATTCCCCAACCAATTTGCCCAATAATATGCCAGTATCATTTGCCATTAATATGCCCCAGCCAATTTGCCCAATAAAATGCCAGTATTATTTGCCATTAATAAGTCACAGCCAATTTGCCCAATAATATGCCAGTTTCATTTGCCATTAATATGCCCCAGCCAATTTGCCCAATAATATGCCAGTATTATTTGCCATTAATAAGTCACAGCTAATTTGACCAATAATATGCCAGTATTTGCCATTTAATCTGCCACTGCCAATTTGCCCAATATTATGCCACTATTATTTGCCATTTAATATGCCCCTGCTAATTTGCCCAATAATATGCCAGTGTTATTTTCCATTTAATATTCCCCAGCCAATTTGCCTAATAATATGCAAGTGTTATTTGCCATTTAATAAGCCCCTGCCAATTTCCCCAGTACATCCCCCCATCTCCCCAGCACTTACCCTTCCCTGGTGGTTAGTGGCAGGCAGCATGGTCTCCTCCATGCTGCCTGTGCGGCTCCACAGCGGTTGTGCCGACAGGTCATGTGACCCGGCGCGCGTATGACGTCAGCACGCCGGTCACGTGACCTGTCGGCACTTCCGTGTCACACTGCACGGGGAGCCGAACAGGCAGCACAGAGGTTTCTCTGTGCTGCCTGTTCGGCTCCCCGTGCAGCCTGCTGGCAGAGCGATGGTGAGGGGGGATCTTCTCTCACCTGCGTCTTTGCCAGCAAGCGCCTTTCTTTTAAAGGGGCGGCTTTTTTTTTCTTTTTTTTTTCTCAGTGCCCCCCAAAATTTGCCTCCCTAGGCATCCGCCTAGGATGCCTCGCGGTAAATACAGCACTGTCAATAGCCATAGGCAAAAACGGCACTGACAGCGGTCAGAGGATAATAGAAAACGATTATTTAATATCGGTGTATGAAAAATCGGTTCAAAAGACACAGCAAACAATAGAAAATGGTAAGAATCAAATCTGATGTGTGGCTTGGAAAACATATCCCCTCTAAGCTAGGCAGCATGGAGGGGATATGATAATGTTATATAACTGTGCACAGGTCCCATACAAAGGACTTTCTAAAGATATGTTCATCAACATTACAGTACAAAAGACAAGAGATCACTTGAAGAAAGGAGTTTTAGTCTGACAGCTGAAGGACAATTAAGATATAGAATTCACTGCTTGAAGAGGTGGTTCTAGCAAATACGCTAGATGCCTTTGAAATCGGCCTTGATACTTTTTTATTTAACCAGAGCATAGGGGGCTATTCATGTTAGTATAAGCATCAATATTTACTTATTCTGCACCATAAGTTCAATTAAGAGGTCTTTTCACTAAATCGTTGTGAAGCAGTTCAATGAATTTAAACCAGTTATCGCAACTAAATGCTCAAAATGAACCAGTCCCACATATTTAAACTACAAGTGGTAGTAGGGACAGTGTTGTCAGTATATTGTACCCCTTTCAAGAAAAGGGCCATAGTATGTTGGTAAAAGCCTGACAATCAGATTTCTCCAGATGACATGAGCAGTTCTATCAGTTAATATACCTGTTGGCAAATGCGTTCTGGGCCCTAGATAATGCAGTAGTGATACGAATCTCCTCAGCCCTGAATGGTACCCACTGAATGGTTCCTTCCAGTCAGAGGCTCCAGATCCTTCTGCTGGTATAAATACAGTTTGGTCGCACTGGACTGCCTAAACTTTCTGAGAGATCAGAGTATCTTTCCAGGATGTTCCTATCAAGCATGTGCCTAGACCAGGGCTTAACAAATGTAATTTAATTTTAGGAGCCAGACACTGGCACATCAATCACACACTCGCTTTGCAAGCAGTCTGTGCAATCCATACAGACTTTCCCCCCTCGTGGTGCAAAAAAACCCCAAAAAATAGATAGTAGCGGTAAGGGGCTCCACGTCTAGCATCCGGATGCCTGGTCTAGCTCCCTGGGTTTGTCAGCACTGAGCCCAGCAGGATCAGCCAAAAATACTCACTGGTTGGCGTCCCTCCGAGAAGCTTATGGTAGGCATAGATATATAATGTCTCCTCCCTGTAACTGGGGGTAACAATGGATGTGGTTAGGAGTGTCTCTCTTTTTTTTCCTGATTGGGCTCTGATAATCCTGTGTCTTTAGATTCTTCCTTATTAACACACTTTTTGTCTTCCTTTAGCGGTTTAACTGGCATTTTTGACCTAGAGCTGCTCCTTTACTTACGGGTCCGTTAACATTTAGGGATCTTTAGTTTGGCACTTGGCATTGCCAAAGAATTGCTTGGTACTCGAAAAGAAATTGCATGTGGCAGATGAAATGTCCCAGGTATGCTATTGAGCGTGGGCCATAGAATCTACCCCATTGTCACAAACAGGAAATTTGACTGGACCCATTTAAATGGCTGCTTTAAAGGGCTGCTGCATGTCAATATTCCCCTATTTATATAGTCATATAACGCATGGGTTCATTTGTCTGCAGACATACCTCACTGCTCCAGTGGCAGGCACTTTTTAAGAATTTTAAGAAGAAATAAAACGGCTGGCATTCAGTAATACACTCTCATTAATACACACGAACAAACATTCACATAACACTCACTAAAACACACTCACAGTGGTGTAATTACCATGGCCACAGGGGTTGCTACTGGCAATGTATGGCACATGGTGATTTCACGTGGTTGCCTGGTAGGTTGGGGGGGCAGTGAAAGCTTTCAGTTGTTTATAGTAATGCATCTTGAGCTGCTGCTGAAAAAGCTAAGTTGTTCCGGTTTAAATGAGAGGTCGCTCTGCTGGTTTCGTTTGTACTTGTCTGATAGAACTCAATATGTGTCCATGGCTGATACTGCCTCCCTCCCGTTGCCAATCAAGTGTGGAGTGCCTCAAGGATCCGTTCTTGGGCCTCTGCTATTCTCGATATTTATAAATGATCTACCTTCAGTGTGTGACCTGGCTCATGTGCATATGTATGCTGATGATACGGTCATTTATACTTGCGGTACTCATCTATCGCAAGTGGAGTCCGAGCTACAGGATCAGTTTTCTAAAGTTGAAAATTGGATAGCTAACAACAAATTATTCCTCAATGCTGAAAAAACTTTGTCCATGTTGTTTGGGACAAATGCCAAACTACTTAAATTAAACAATCCTCAATTAACCATCAAGACCAAAACCAGTTATAACCTGACCCAGGTAAATTCATATAAGTATCTTGGCATGTGGCTAGATCCAAACCTATCTTTTGGTCTTCATATTGATAAGCTTGTGTCAAAGCTATATCCTAGGATCGGCTTTCTGTATAGAAACATATCTAACCTAGATTCCACGGTAAGGAAATGTATTGTGCAGCAAATGTTAATGCCAATCCTAGATTATGGAGATGTTGTGTATGATTCTGCCTCACAGACCCATCTCGGTAAACTCGACACTATTTACAATACATTGTGTCGTTTTGCACTACAGTGTGATTATAACACACATCACTGTAAAATGTTACAAGAGTTAAATTGGCTGACGCTTGCCTCCAGACGTACTCTCCACTTAGCTTGCTTAGTGCACAACCACTTCTCTGGAACGCTCCCCCCCTACCTGAGCGGCATGCTCGCTCTTACTCCCTGCACATCCCACAATCTCAGATCCTGCACCAACCCTTCACTAGCGATTCCCCACTTCAAAAAGGAAGCAGGTAGAGGTGCGTTCTCTTTCAGAGCTCCTCATATGTGGAATAGCCTTCCCGTTTCTGCTAAATCATCATCTACTCTAAGAACCCTGAAAATAAGTATCTCCCAAATCCTCAAAACAGATTGTACCTGTTATTAGTTTACAAACTCTTTTGTATACTGTACATGTTGTTCCTTTTTTTGTATCAATAATGATTTACCCTGTATGTTCTCCTTCCAACTTATTTAATATATGTATGTATTTATTATTGAATCTACTGTTAAATGTGTAACTCTGTGTCACTCCTTTCTAGACTGGGTCCCCAGGACATACTTGAAAACAAGAGAAATCTCAATGTATTCTTCCTGGTAAAACACTTTCTAAATAAATAAATAAATAAAAAAAATCTTATTATTTACTTGTTGTTTATTTTGTTCTTGGTTTTATTTATCTTCCCTCAGCTCCATCAAATATTACTAATGCTGGTTCCCAACCCTGTTTATTATTAGGCTGTGCCATGGCTTGTAGCCCTTGCAACCCCTTATTTTTTGGGGAAGAGTTTTTTATATGGGATTTTAATTTTTATTATATGATTTTATTTTTGACTTTTTAATTATATTTATTTACCATTTTCATTTCAATTCGCCTTCTTAAAAAAGCAAATTAAAATGTCCAAAATGCAGCTGTAAATTGTATATTTGAAACCTATTGGTTTTATGGTGAAACTGTTCCGATCTGAATGCCTCCGAGGCTTTGTAATCTGAATGATCAGAATCACCTAATCAAACCTGAAATGTAGCATATTGTTTAGCCAACTTTCGCCAATCTGTTCAATTCAGCTATTGCCCGCTCCAAATGCCTGCTCTGAATCCATTTCAGAACGGATTGGTTCATTTTGTATAAACCATTAAATAAAAATAAATGGATACAGTTATGTATTAAAACAGGTGTCCAATGTGCAACTAGTCATATTCTTATTAGCCCTACAAATGTGTGTTTTTGTTTGAATAAATAAATTGTTATGGGACTTCTTTTCTATTATTGCTAAATAGCCAGATATTTTCTATGATTAACAAGTTGTTCTTCACAATTACTATAAATAAATACAAATATTGGAGCTGATGGGTTTATGCCACAACCTTTTAATTTGGTACTTGCACACGTGATTATTTCTTATTGTTTTTTTGACTATCATTTTAGTAATGACATTGATTCTTATAATATAAAACAATATGTGTACATATTCTATAAGCCTGTGTTCAAAAGTTCAAACATCAAATTACCAAAAAATTATGAAAACATCTTATATAAAAAATAAATTCCTCTTTGCTTTTACAATACCATTATGGTTCCACAGAGGAATACATGAATTTGTATTCTGTATGGTCTTTAAACCACATGATACACCTTGATAATTCAAAATGTAAATCATGAAAAATCTGGCTCAAATTATGAGAGAAAGCCTAGGCCTTACTGGACAAATCTCAGTAGGAACCCTAAACAATACAAATCTACACACTAGAGAGATTTCACCTTGCTTCATTATTCCATTGATGTAATCTTCACAATGTCTTAATAATAATGCATCTTTGTATGATGAGTCTAAACCCACCTCTGTGTATACAAATATTAAATTTACATTTTGTAGAAAGCAATTCCATTTTATGCCCATTGCAGAGCACATTAGAAAAAGTCCAGCTCAAGCAACAGTATATGTTCTGGCATACTCAAGATGATATGAGTACATTATATAGACATGATATTGAGTAATAAATACATGGTTGCCATGAAGATCCGTAAATGCTGCTGGATGTACAACTGAAACCAGTGGACCTGAATGCCAAATTTCCTGTAAAATAATTATTTATCCTTTAAATTCTGTGTTGTTTTTGCACCACTGAGTCTAAAAAAAAAAAGAAAGTATCCTGAGAGCAAATCGGAGCAATTTACGACAAACCATGCATGTCTTTCACAGGACCACCACTTCATCCGGCTACTTTCAATGTTTGGGTGGGGGAGGGAGAGCATGGAAAGCACATAAATGAGCCTGCCAAAAAAAAGAGCATGCTCCTCTAAACCCTATTATTACTATTGTTTTTATTATTATTAATATAAACAATTGCTGGAAGTGCCATTTAAGCAACAGGAACAAAATGTATTGACTATCATTTTAGTAATGACATTGATTCTTATAATATAAAACAATATGTGTACATATTCTATAAGCCTGTGTTCAAAAGTTCAAACATCAAATTGCCAAAAAATTATGAAAACACCATATATAAAAAATACATTTATCTTTGATTTTACAATACCATTATGGTTCCACATAGGAATAAATTAATTTGTATTCTGTGTGGTCTTTAAACCACATGACGCACCTTGATCATTCAAAATGTAAATAATCAAAAATCTGGCTCAAATTATGAGAGCGGCCTAGGCCTTACTGGACAAATTTCAGTAGGAAGCCTAAGCAATACAAATCTACACACTAGAGAGATTTGCACCTTGCTTCATTATTCCATTGATGTAGTCTTCACAATTTCTGATTAATAATGCATTTTTGTATGAATCTAAACCCACCTCTGTGTATACAAATATTCAATTGACATTTAGTAGAAAGCAATTCCTTTTTGCATTAGCCAACAATGCAATATTCATTATTTCATTATAAACTGTCACACAAGCACATACACACACACAAAAAAAGAAGGATGGGGGATTTTAGGACACAATATTTGAGAGAGGAAAAGAGGCATCTTGCAGATCTTCCAAACAAAGGCTTATCTGAACCTAACAGCAAAACAACAATAATTAGGGTTGAGAGTCTCAAGGGACATGGAGCTCAACAATTAGCCAGTTACCAAAAAAAACACCTGCCTTTGTTATCCCATCGATGAATTTTAATCTTAAAATGTGTGCAACCCACATTCACCAATGTATCTTAATACCGGGGACAGGGAGTGGGAGAATCGGTATGCTATTTCCACTGCGGCTGTACGGTCGAATGACAGATGCAATGCACTAAGGCAGAGTTGTACACAAGAAACACACAGGATAAAGAATGAATGTCAATGTATATTATATGATAATTCTGAAACATGTCATTTCTCAGTGGCGGTAGCGGACAGAGACATCGGAAAATGTTATTTACGAACTTCGTAAATGTCTCATTTTTATTGTACATCGCAATAAAGGGGGAGGGGTAATTATATATAGCCACATATAATGGAAAACGTTGGATGAATACAATATATTATTCCGTAGCTTTCCCTAAGAATATCAAAGCCAAACATTTATTGCAAACGATTGTTATTAATGCACGACAACTGTATATTATTGTATGAACATTTTCGTCTACCATTTTAAAATCCTGCAAAGAATGAATGCACTATTATGGACAAAGAACAAATGGGGGTCTTCAGATATCTAAGAAATAGCTGCACAATGTATAATTAAAATAAATAATATCGATGTCCTAGCTATAAGCACGATAGTAAAAATTATACATATATATATATATATATATATATATATATACACACACACACACACACACACACAGACAGATCTAAATATATATTTTTTTATAAACACAAGCACATATACATCTACTCGAATATCGGGAGATGCTTCAATCATTATAACTGAACGTGTGTTGGGATGGTGGCTTATCATTAACATTATCAACATGAATGCCATGATCAAACAAGTCAGAATAAGCGATTGAGTCAATTACCTTTGAAGCGGTGGTTTCCTCATGAAGTGGTTTAACAGCACATCACAGCGTCTTGTGCCAAGCTTCCAATGAAGAAAAACCAGGGCGGATGCAGAGACAGATCCAAAGACGGAAGAAAACTCAAATCGTCAGAAATATCGCTGACATTAGACCAAAATAGTCTAACCGACGAGTGCCTCATATTCTGCTACGTATTTATTGTCATGAATTTGATATAGTTTCGAATTTCCCGATCTCCTGGAAAACATTTAAAATACAAATTCTCTTTCCACAAAATTAAAAAATCCGCCATATGCAATAGGGTACAGCAGAAATCAAAATGTTTCCTTCACCGATACATATTATAAACGTCGAAGGATGGTGCCGATGTGTATGTATCCTGTAGGTTTTAAAATACGTTATACTTCAGCAATCAGACGTTTCTTCACGACCTATACAGATCGGTCTCCCTGATTGGATTCAAAATGTATCATCTACGTGCCACAAATTGAGAAACTGCAACCAGTGACCTCATTTGTGTATGCCCGTGTGCATTCACAATTAAGAGCAACACAAACAGCTGGGAGGGTGTGTTGAAGAAGAAAAATCCTATTTAATATGAATACGTCCACAGATGCTAATTAAATAATTGCAGATTTGAGTAGTGACGATGATCAGTACATTACGAAGATCCACAACGAAACCTGCAGCTGTCGGTGCACGGGAGATTCATAAAGAGCAGAGGGATGGAGGTTGAGGGAAACTGTGGAAATGGATTTCTTGAAATAAGAAAACCTCCACAAAGCATATTAGTAAGGAAAGCTGGAACTCTGATTTATTCACTAAACTATGCCTACCAAGTGTCCCTATTTAGAAGGGGCAGTCCCTATTTTTGCCCTAAATCCCTTTGCCCCTCTTTCAGGTAGGGTTGCCACCTTTTCTACAAACAAATACCGGCCAAGCCATTGCCTCCATAGACTTAACATTGACCTCAAGCCGATTTTTTACCGTCCTGCCGGTAAAATGCCGGCCAGGTGGCAACCCTACTTTCAGGGCGGCCATCAGAAATTTCAGGGCCTCTTACTGAAAAAATTCTGGGCCCCCCTCTCCCCTCCCCCTGAATAGTTTATCCATTAATATGCCCACTGATAATATGTCCATTAATAGCCCATTGATAATATGTCCATTAATAGCCATTGATAATATGTCCAGTAATAGGCCACTGATAATATGTTCATTAATAGCCACTGATAATTTGTTCATTAATAGCCAACTGATAATTTGTCCATTAATAGCCCACTGATAATATGTCCATTAATAGCCACTGATAATATGTGCATTAATAGCCCACTGATAATATGTCCATTAATAGCCATTGATAATATGTCCAGTAATAGGCCACTCATAATATGTTCATTAATAGCCACTGATAATTTGTTCATTAATAGCCAACTGATAATTTGTCCATTAATAGCCCACTGATAATTTGTCCATTAATAGCCAGTGACAGCCAATCTCCCCCCCCCCCCCCCTTCCCCAGTACTTACCTGGATGCTGCTTGTCCTCTGCAGTCTCCTCCACAGGATTTCTTCTGCGTGCAGAAATACAGCCAACGGATATGACCAGGGCCGTCTTTAATGTTGATTGGACCCTGGGCAAGAATCTGCTTGGGCCCCCCGGACCGTTACCCCCTCCCACCCACTCCGTAGCATGTTAACACACCCTAAACTACAACACCGCCCACCCAAAAAAACACAAACACATAGATTATAGACATGCCTTGAAAAACTTTAATAATGTAAACATAAAGAACTGGTTAACAAGTTCTTGGCTTGACCTCCAACAGTACCTACATGCAATATGTAGCCTCTTTTAACCTCTGTCTCACAGTATATTTGTATTTTAGTAACACTTACATGTTGTTGGTAGCACAATCATCTTAATAACAACTTTCCGTAACAAAGTGCAAGTGTGAAACAAATAGTTATGTTGACTTGTAATAACACAAAATAAATATTATGAATAAAATATAACCATAAAAAAACACACAGCAATCAAACAATATTAAACCTTACAAAAATAAATATTAATAAATAAAATACAACCATAAAACAACAGCACATAGCAATCAAATAAACAATATTAAACCTTACAATTTGTAGAACCCAAAATCAAACATTAAACATAAAGTGCACATACCCCACTTCAATATGGAGAATAAGGAATCAGGTACCAGTCTTACATGGTCTACTTTGTTATTAAAATTCCCAGTAGGCACCAGTTGCTGCAGTAGCAGACTACAATAAAAGAATAGTTTGTCAACCATTCATGTAAATTTTTAAAGCAATTTCGGTGTTGGGAAAAGTATCTCTTACATCCTTATTATGAATTGTATTGAACATGAATTGCTCTATGCTGCAGTCATCTGTTTTTTCATCCAGAAACAGAGTAATGAATGACTGAAACTGAATCAGCTCATCATCAAATGTTGTGTCCAGATCATGCTTGTAGAATGCGGACAAATTTTCTGCTGCGATTTTAATGGAATTAGAGTCCATCACTGGAAAGTTTATAAAGAACCCAAATAAATTGCATACTTCATCGTAGGCTCCTAGGCGATGTTCCAGACACACTAAAAGTTTGTCGACACACGGGAGAAAGGCCTTAGTGTAAAACGCCTCCTTTGGTGTTAATTGGGCTTCTTCACTGTGTCCATAGTCAAGTGGCTGCTGACGGACATTCCGGCGTTGAAGACGACGGTGTTCCACAATGTACTCGTCAGTATCTGAGAGACGCTTTCCAGCTTCTTCAAATACATCAAATTTAGTACGTTGCTCATTAATAAAATCTTTTAATGATTTCAAAACTCCAACTGCAGAATTTAGGTTGAGCTGAACAGACTGCAGAGTTTTGCTGCTGCTGTTGAAGCGCTGCAAAACAGTGTTCCAGAACTCTGCAAATATCCCAGTCTCAAGTTTATTCATTTGATCAAATAGTCCTTTCGCAGTGTTACGGCACTCTGACTTTTCTTCACAGTCAGCTGAAAATTCAAACAACATGTCCATTATATTTTCATAGCCATGGACTAGTGCCTGGCAAGCATCTGCACGACATGACCAACGTGTGTCACTTAGCTTTTTCGCATGGACACAGAGAGGCCTTTCTCATCAAGCTTGTCTTTGAGCTTCTTATAGCGCCGAGTTGAGCCACTAAAGAATGCATAAAGAGCTTGTACAAAATAAAAAAACCTCACCGCCTCAGTACATGAGTTTGCAGCATCTTTTCCAACAAGGTTTAATGAGTGTCCAAAACAAGGTATGTACTTAGCATATTTATTGTGGTTTACAATTCTTGCCTGCATACCCTTGTAGTGGCCAGACATGTTGCTTGCATTATCATAACTTTGCCCACGGCATTCTTTTATAGCAAGTCCAACACCATTAAGAAATGTTAGGAATGCATTTGCCATTTCTTCTCCTTTATGCCCTGTTGAGGGTAAGAAGGTCACAAAACGCTCTACAGGTTGATTTCCTTCTATGTATCTTAAAATCACTGTGAGCTGATCAGTATGGGAAGAATCTTCAGATGAATCCACAGAAACCGAGTAGTACTTGGCCATTTTAACACGGTTGATGATCACTTCTAAAATCTTTTCCCCAGTAATTTGTATGAGTTCCTCACAGACATTTGCTGATAAATAACTTGTGCAACCTTTTCCTTTGTTCGCCTTTGTCTGGATATGTTGTGCTAGGAAAGCATCATACTCTGACAACAATTCCAGAATACCAAGGTAGTTACCATTATGTGGCGATCCAATCGTTTGATCATCACCTCTAAAAGCCAATCCTCTCTCAGCAAGAAAAGTGATAACACTCAGCAAACGTTTTACTAGGTTTTGCCCATAGTTTGTCAGTTCTTCAGTCTGTTGTTGCATTTTATAATCAATCCGACCCTCCAGTTTTGAATATTTGGCTGTACAAATCACAGCACGAATATGGTTTTGAGACTGCTCATGAGATGCAATGCGTTCACTGGCATGTTTCCAGTCGCTGAAGCCATCATTTGAAAATGCATTTTTTGATGAACTAAATAATTTGCAGTCAAAACAGTATATTTGGCCTCTGTTATTTGAGTAGCAAAGCCACTTCCGTTCCACCTTGTCCCCATTGGGGCAGTTACGGATAAACATGTCTGTCGTACAGCAACGTCCATCTTTAATTGATTTTTGAAATGCTTCATTTCGCAGTTGTTCAAGAGGTTTTCTTACTGACGAATTTCCATTTTTAGACCAGTACTCCCGCATTTCCAGAGTAGATGAGCTGGGCCACAATCCAATGTCAGTCATAAAGCCTGACTTTTCCACAGATATATCAGCTGCTTCAGCAGTAGGCTCTTGCTCTTCCACAGTATGGATACCAATATTTCTGGATATGCCTGGTGTCTCCACTTCCATGGGCACTGATGTTGTTTCTAGTGGCATGGGTTGATCAGAAGACTCCACTTTGTCAGCTTCAGAGCCATATTCGGATATAATTTGAGCAGGAATCAGTTCCTGAGACGATGTACTGGCATGTTGTTCTGAAGATCCACACACAGCAGACTGTGCAGAAGATCCACAATCAGCAGGCTTTGCAGAAGATACACACGCAGCAGGCTGTGCAGAAGATCCACACGCAGCAGGCTGTGCAGAAGATCCACATGCAGCAGGCTGTGCAGAAGATCCACTTGTAGGTACAAGAAAACCAGTTATTTTTGGAATTCTACATATTTTTTCCTCCATCTCCTGCTTCTTCTTCCTCTTCTGGGCACCACTCAATGGTTTGGACATTTTGAGGGCAGTCAGACTCTTGAGGAAATAGTCATGATTGACACCTGCATTAAATAAATAAATAATGTCAATAGAGTGAAAAATGCATACATTTTAATATGATATTTGTATATTTAGTATGTTGCAGCAAAGTATGCTGTTTACCTTACTATAGATGCCCAGAAGAGCTTGTGCCACCCAAATACCCTTCCTCCTCCCGCTGTTCTTCCACACCGTCTGCTCTTCCCTTCTGTAGCTGTGCTCGTGACTCTTGCATGGATCTTCTCTCTGACGAGTAAAGACTCCTGTGGATGCGTGTATACACGCATGTGTAAACGTGCACGCCTGGCCACATTCTAGACACCACTTTCTTGGACTACACAGAGGTAGTAACGCAAGGCAGCCAACAGCAAAATGAGTGGGGAAATGGACAATGACGGAACTTTCATAAAACAGTTCTGTCTGTTAGTCCAACATTATGGAGCAGTTACTTGACTGTACTGCAGAATAGTATTAGCACATTGGTAGCACATGGGTA